>ARYC01004656.1:0-16032 GCA_000711775.1 Oxytricha trifallax
GGGGTTTTTGGGGTTTCCCTTTAAAAAATTATTATTTATTAATGTATATATAAATATAGAAAAATTTCTTTAAATCACAGTTACGAATAATATTAATTATATTAATAAATTATATAAATATTGATAAAATACAAAACATCAGGAATTATTTATAATTTTAAAATACAAAAATGTCAAATGTTATAAATTTTCAAATTTAATAACATTAGTTATTTATAAAAAAAGAAATAAATAAAGCGATATAAGTGGACGCTTTAGTTTTTTATTGAAACAGTGATTGATTTTTGTTTTTATGAATTAATTATTTATAGATATTTAAAATTAATTGTTTTTCAACGAAAAAAACTATGAATCTAAAGATAATTATTCCAATATATACAATAAATTAAAATAGTTATCGTTTATATAGCAATAGCAATTTGAATCGCGCTGATTAATAGTGCGAACCCATGATCTTGTGGATAAAAATAATATCTGTAAAAAGAAAAATGATAAAAATGTAAGTTTATTTAAAGCTTTTACATAAATTAGGCAAAGAGTAGTCTTCATTTGTTAAATATATGAAAAGCACTCACTAGAGAGTATTTGTTTTTTGTTAAGTTTTCATTTTTCATTTTAAGTCTAATCTAAATAAATATATAAATATTAACATATTCATGAGATTTCAGTGGTACTTTGAATTTAAATTATATTTCAATATTTCATAGTTATTATAAACTTTAATAATAATTTTTATCCTTTATTATATTGCTGTTGTTTTTCTAATTCATATAATAAATTATCTTGTTTTTTTGTCGAACTAAGATTAGATTTCTTATTTTTTATTAATATGTTGTTTATTATAATAATAAATTTAATGAATATTCTCCCAAGTTTATTACTATTTTAATTTTTATCTTTCATAATAATAAAAAATAAATATAAAGCGATTAATCCATCACAAAATATATTGTTGCTTTGTATTTAAAATTAAATATATATTTTTTATGTATTTTTTAGTCTTCCATATTTTTATATTAATTATAATCAATTTCATACAAAGTTATCAAACATGCCATTTAAAAATATTAGGATTATGCTAGATTTAATTGATTTAATTTATTTTAAATTAATTCTAAATAAATTTATAAATATATTTTAATTTTATTAGAAGGGTTTTTTATGAATGTAATAATTTATTATTATATTTCATTTTTCCCTTCGTCCCCCCTACACTGGATTTCCAGTATAGGCGGGGATAGATGATGATGATGAAGATGAGGATGAAGTTACCCCCCAGAGCTCACTATGGATGTTTCTTTAGAGTATTTACAACACTAGAAGTTATCGCAAATTTTATTCAAAAAATACGAAAATAGGGCAGTTACCCCGTCAATTTAATTTTAGTGCATTCTTGAATGGGGTATAAAAAAAACATTTTCATTATTAAATATAAATAAAAAATGTGGTGTGACGGCAATGCTAACTAAAGGGCCAGCAAACAAAGAAGGAAGGACCTCAAAAGAGTGGAAAAGGCTAATTAGGAGGAAATCTTGAGGAATCAGTCCACCAATTTCGAGGATAGACAGCCCGCCGTGGTGTATGGGCAGGGGGCTGGAGGACCAGAATTCCATGTGTACTGACCATCTGGGGCATTTGTTCCAGAAGGAGGGGAGGGAGGTTGCTTTTACGAATCAAGCTTCACCTAGTTCCAGGCAATGGTGTTTAAAAAAAACAATCATGAGTGCAAAGTCCTGGTGGGTTCAAGCTTGGCAACGATTTGCATCCATCAAATCGTCACGCAGGCAAGGATTCATGTCTTAAGAGCAAGCTATAGGTGCGATGGACACAGGGTTGGTTAATGGCTAGTTATACCGAGAAAAAGGTTTGCCGGGGGGTTGGCTTCCTATACCTCGGTTGTCATGGGACCGTAGTCAAGAGAGAGGGGGGGACAAATGTAAGTGGAGACTCTATGGGGCTGAGTTCGAAGAGTATGACTTCACGTCATTCTTGGAGAACGAATTTAAGGGTGGTCAACTTACGTCTCTCTTTCTCTCTTGACTACCACAGCTTGGCTAACAGAGCAAACGATATGAGGCATGAAGTGGCCTTGATGGGCGACCATCAAGGCTAATGGTGGCTAATAAGCTGGGGGTTAGCTGTGAGAATAAACACCAAGGATGACTTGATTGAGGAACTGAAGATCATGTGCAAGATGATGTGGGGAGATAAGGACCAGGCCATCCTGGTTCGAGTCGAAATTATGGAATGGCAACGGATGGGGACCCACGGGGAGACAAGAGAAAAAGAAAACGAACAAACAAGTCATCAACTATTCTCACAGCTAATCCTCAATTTAATTGATTAAAAAATTTAAAAAGTTCGGCCTAGGTTTTTATTTCTTTTTTTTTTTATTTATTATTATTATTATATAATGGGGTTTTGGGGTTGGATGGGGGTGGGGTCTTGAGAGAAGCCTCCACGTGGCGGACCCTGGAAACTACTTAATATTTTAAGTAGGCTAATTCTCTCAAAAAGGTCTTTTCTTTCTTTTAAACACCAATCGTTACTATATTTTTTTTGTTTTTTAACGAGTATAAATTATGTTCTATGTAAGTAAAACTTCACGAAATTTTTAAAGTAGAGAGTGAATTACAAATGTGACTTTTATCAACCTTAGAATAATTTAGACTTCTGCGCTATCGATATAGTAGTGGATTTTTGCAATTCATCTTTGTAAAACTTTTGAACATAGTTATAAATTATATTTAAACTAATTGAACACTAATTATGATTTAATAATATATATTTCATTAAGGAAAATGAGATTCCTTGTGTTATTAAAATCTATAAACATCGAAGATGTGATGGTCACACATAACCTTAGCCTAGTTGGCAGCTGTGAAGAATTTTAGTTATTTTATGATGGTTAGTAATTGCTTTATTTATAATTATATTTCTTAAAAGGAAAGTTCTTTTACACATTTCCATGTCCATGTTTTATACCATCTTATCGTAACTCAAAAAGCATGAGATTAAACCAATCTATGTTTTAAGTGCTGCTCTACAAAAGGCAGTTCTTTTTGTGAGCCGAAAATAAGAAGAAGCGGAGATATAGTGGCAGTCTTTACAAATTATCTATCAATGTTTCATTAATAATTTTATTAAATTTATTTTTCTTTAAAATGGAATCTTATTAGTCGTCATGCCATTTTTAATCATTTAAATATATATTTAAATTAAAAGTTCTTTTATTTAAATTTGATGAATTTATACCCATTAATCATAGAAGAGTGAAATTAATATATAGCTTATTTTTCAAAAGGCGAATGTTTTTTCAATAATATATTTGATAAATGGTTTGAGCGAGTAAAATACGCTTCATGCCATGAAAAAAGATAACTACTAAAAAAAAGGATTTTGATTTAGAAAAATAGTAGGTGCGGGGGTTTTGGGGTTTCTCTATTTTGATTTAGGAAAATAGTAGGTGCGGGGGTTTCCCTAAAAAACATTATTTTATTTAATTATTTTATACTTCTTTTACTCACAGATACGAATACGAATAATAATAATAATAATAATAATAATAATGATAATAATGATAATAATAATAATACAAAACATCATGAATCATTTCTAATTAAAAATTGAAAAACTGTCTAATATTATATATTTAGAAATTATAAAACATTAATTATTTATATGAAAAAGAAATAAATAAAGCGTTATAAGTGGGCACTTTACGTTTTAATTGAAACAGGATGTTATTGAATTTTTGTTTTTCTTGAATTAATTTTTAAAAATTCCATTTTATTGTTTTTTATCGCATGTAATAATAATATAATATACTATAAGGTCATTTTCATATGGCATATCTTATGAATATCCCTAATTAATAATTTGACATGATCTTGTGGATACAAATAATACTTGCTTTAAAAAAGATTAAAATGTTAGTTTATTTAGAGTTTTTAGATAAATTAAGCAAAAAGTAATCTTCATTTGTTAAATATATGAAAAGCACTCACTAGAGAGTATTTGTCTTTTGTTAAGTTTTCATTTTTCATTTTAAGTCTAATCTAAATAAATATATAAATATTAACATATTCATGAGATTTCAGTGGTACTTTGAATTTAAATTATATTTCAATATTTCATGGTTATTATAAACTTTAATAATAATTTTTATCCTTTATTATATTGCTGTTGTTTTTCTAATTCATATAATAAATTATCTTGTTTTTTTGTCGAACTAAGATTAGATTTCTTATTTTTTATTAATATGTTGTTTATTATAATAATAATTGAATGAATATTCTCCCAAGTTTATTACTATTTTAATTTTTATCTGTCATAATAATAAAAAATAAATATAAAGCGATTAATCCATCACAAAATATATTGTTGCTTTGAATTTAAAATTAATTATATATTTTTTAGTCTGCCATATTTTCAAATTAATTCTAAACAATTTTATACGAAACTATCAAGCATGGCATTTAAAAATCATAGGATTATGTGAGACTTAACTAATTTATTTTTTAAATTAATTCTAAATAATTTTATAAATATATTTTAATTTTATCAGAAGGGTTTTTTATGAATGTAATAATTTATTATTATATTTCATTTTCCCTTCGTCCCCCCTACACTGGAATTCCAGTATAGGCGGGGATAGATGATGATGATGAAGATGAGGATGAAGTTACCCCCCAGAGCTCACTACGGATGTCTCTTTAGAGTATTTACAACACTAGAAATTATCGCAAATTTTATTCAAAAAATACGAAAATAGGGCAGTTACCCCGTCAATTTAATTTTAGTGCATTCTTGAATGGGGTATAAAAAAAACATTTTCATTATTAAATATAAATAAAAAATGTGGTGTGACGGCAATGCTAACTAAAGGCCAGCAAACAAAGAAGGAAGGACCTCAAAAGAGTGGAAAAGGCTAATTAGGAGGAAATCTTGAGGAATCAGTCCACCAATTTCGAGGATAGACAGACCGCCGTGGTGTATGGGCAGGGGCTGGAGGACCAGAATTCCATGTGTACGGACAATCTGGGGCATTTGTTCCAGAAGGAGGGGAGGGAGGTTGCTTTTACGAATCAAGCTTCACCTAGTTCCAGGCAATGGTGTTTAAAACAATCAAGGGTGCAAAGTCCTGGAGGTTCAAGCTTGGCAACGATTAGCATCCATCAAATCGTCACGCAGGCAGGGATTCATATCTTAAGAGCAAGCTATAGGTGCGATGGACACAGGGTTGGTTAATATCTAGTTATACCGAGAAATAGGTTTGCCGGGGGGTTGGCTTCCTATACCTCGGTTGTCATGGGACGTAGTCAAGAGAGAGGGGGGGACAAATGTAAGTGGAGACTCTATGGGGCTGAGTTCGAAGAGTATGACATCACGTCATTCTTGGAGAACGAATTTAAGGGTGGTCACTTACGTCTCTCTATCTCTCTTGACTACCACAGCTTGGCTAACAGAGCAAACGATATGAGGCATGAAGTGGCCTTGATGGGCGACCATCAAGGCTAATGGTGGCTAATAAGCTGGGGGTTAGCTGTGAGAATAAACACCAAGGATGACTTGATTGAGGA
This sequence comes from Oxytricha trifallax, assembly GCA_000711775.1. Taxonomy (NCBI): domain Eukaryota; phylum Ciliophora; class Spirotrichea; order Sporadotrichida; family Oxytrichidae; genus Oxytricha; species Oxytricha trifallax. Next base: position 5,583 of record ARYC01004656.1, read on the forward strand.
ACTGAAGATCATGTGCAAGATGATGTGGGGAGATAAGGACCAGGCCATCCTGGTTCGAGTCGAAATTATGGAATGGCAACGGATGGGGACCCACGGGGAGACAAGAGAAAAAGAAAACGAACAAACAAGTCATCAACTATTCTCACAGCTAATCCTCAATTTAATTGATTAAAAAATTTAAAAAGTTCGGCCTAGGTTTTTATTTCTTTTTTTTTTTATTTATTATTATTATTATATAATGGGGTTTTGGGGTTGGATGGGGGTGGGGTCTTGAGAGAAGCCTCCACGTGGCGGACCCTGGAAACTACTTAATATTTTAAGTAGGCTAATTCTCTCAAAGGTTTTTTCTTTCTTTTTAAACACCAATCGTTACCATATTTTTTTGTTTTTAAACGAGTAAAAATGTAAATAAACTTAACGAAATTCATAAAGTCGAGAGTGAATTACAAATGTGACTTTTATCAACCTTAGAATAATTTAGACTTCTGCGCTAGCGATATAGTAGTTGATTTTTGCAATTCATCTTTGTATAGCTTTTGAACATAGGTATAAATTATATTTAAACTAATTGAACACTAATTATGATTTAATAATATACATTTCATTAAGGAAAATGAGATTCCTTGTGTTATTAAAATCTATAAACATCGAAGATGTGATGGTCACACATAACCTTAGCCTAGTTGGCAGCTGTGAAGAATTTTAGTTATTTTATGATTGTTAGTTATGGCTTTATTTATAATTATATTTCTTAAAAGGTAAGTTCTTTTACACATTTCCATGTCCATGTTTTATACCATCTTATCGTAACTCAAAAGCATGGGATTAAACCAATCTATGTTTTAAGTGCTGCTCTACAAAAGTCAGTACTTTTTGTTAGCCGAAAATAAGTAGGACCGGAGATATAGTGCAGTCTTTACAAATTATCTATCAATTTTTCATTAGTAATTTTAATAAATTTATTTTTTTCAAAATGGTATCTTATTAGTCGTCATGCCATTGTTAATCATTTAATATATATTTAAATTAAAAGTTCTTTTATTTAAATTTGATGAATTTATACCCATGAATCATAGAAGAGTGAAATTAATATATAGCTTATTTTTCAAACAATGTTTTCAATAAATAATTTGATAAATGGTTGACAGTATAGCTTCATCATGAAAAGATTAACAACTAAAAAAAGGGATGTTAATTTAGGAAAATAGTTGGAGCAGGGGTTTTGGGGTTTCCCTATTTTGATTTAGAACAATAGTAGGTGCGGGGGTTTTGGGTTTTCCCTAAAAAAAATTATTTTATTTAATTATTTTATACTTCTTTTACTCACAGATACGAATACGAATAATAATAATAATAATAATAATAATAATGATAATAATGATAATAATAATAATACAAAACATCATGAATCATTTCTAATTAAAAATTGAAAAACTGTCTAATATTATATATTTAGAAATTATAAAACATTAATTATTTATATGAAAAAGAAATAAATAAAGCGTTATAAGTGGGCACTTTACGTTTTAATTGAAACAGTGAGTTAATTGATGTTGTTTTTCTTAGAATTAATTTTTTAATTTCATTTAAAATTAATTGTTTTTTATCGAAGCAAAACAATATAATAATAATAATAATAATATAATATAGTTTAATAGCAATAGAAATTTGAATTCCCTTAATTAATAATTTGACATGATCTTGTGGATACAAATAATACTTGCTTTAAAAAAGATTAAAATGTTAGTTTATTTAGAGTTTTTAGATAAATTAAGCAAAAAGTAATCTTCATTTGTTAAATATATGAAAAGCACTCACTAGAGAGTATTTGTCTTTTGTTAAGTTTTCATTTTTCATTTTAAGTCTAATCTAAATAAATATATAAATATTAACATATTCATGAGATTTCAGTGGTACTTTGAATTTAAATTATATTTCAATATTTCATGGTTATTATAAACTTTAATAATAATTTTTATCCTTTATTATATTGCTGTTGTTTTTCTAATTCATATAATAAATTATCTTGTTTTTTTGTCGAACTAAGATTAGATTTCTTATTTTTTATTAATATGTTGTTTATTATAATAATAATTGAATGAATATTCTCCCAAGTTTATTACTATTTTAACTTTTATCTGTCATAATAATAAAAAATAAATATAAAGCGATTAATCCATCACAAAATATATTGTTGCTTTGAATTTAAAATTAATTATATATTTTTTAGTCTGCCATATTTTCAAATTAATTCTAAACAATTTTATACGAAACTATAAAGCATGGCATTTAAAAATCATAGGATTATGTGAGACTTAACTAATTTATTTTTTAAATTAATTCTAAATTAATTTTATAAATATATTTTAATTTTATTAGAAGGGTTTTTTATGAATGTAATAATTTATTATTATATTTCATTTTCCCTTCGTCCCCCCTACACTGGAATTCCAGTATAGGCGGGGATAGATGATGATGATGAAGATGAGGATGAAGTTACCCCCCAGAGCTCACTACGGATGTCTCTTTAGAGTATTTACAACACTAGAAATTATCGCAAATTTTATTTTAAAAATACGAAAATAGGGCAGTTACCCTGTCAATTTAATTTTAGTGCATTCTTGAATGGGGTATAAAAAAAAAACATTTTCATTTTTAAATATAAATAAAAAATGTGGTGGTGTGACGGCAATGCTAACTAAAGGCCAGCAAACAAAGAAGGAAGGACCTCAAAAGAGTGGAAAAGGCTAATTAGGAGGAAATCTTGAGGAATCAGTCCACCAATTTCGAGGATAGACAGCCCGCCGTGGTGTATGGGCAGGGGCTGGAGGACCAGAATTCCATGTGTACGGACAATCTGGGGCATTTGTTCCAGAAGGAGGGGAGGGAGGTTGCTTTTACGAATCAAGCTTCACCTAGTTCCAGGCAATGGTGTTTAAAACAATCAAGGGTGCAAAGTCCTGGAGGTTCAAGCTTGGCAACGATTAGCATCCATCAAATCGTCACGCAGGCAGGGATTCATATCTTAAGAGCAAGCTATAGGTGCGATGGACACAGGGTTGGTTAATATCTAGTTATACCGAGAAATAGGTTTGCCGGTGGGTTGGCTTCCTATACCTCGGTTGTCATGGGACCGTAGTCAAGAGAGAGGGGGGGACAAATGTAAGTGGAGACTCTATGGGGCTGAGTTCGAAGAGTATGACATCACGTCATTCTTGGAGAACGAATTTAAGGGTGGTCACTTACGTCTCTCTATCTCTCTTGACTACCACAGCTTGGCTAACAGAGCAAACGATATGAGGCATGAAGTGGCCTTGATGGGCGACCATCAAGGCTAATGGTGGCTAATAAGCTGGGGGTTAGCTGTGAGAATAAACACCAAGGATGACTTGATTGAGGAACTGAAGATCATGTGCAAGATGATGTGGGGAGATAAGGACCAGGCCATCCTGGTTCGAGTCGAAATTATGCAATGGCAACGGATGGGGACCCACGGGGAGACAAGAGAAAAAGAAAACGAACAAACAAGTCATCAACTATTCTCACAGCTAATCCTCAATTTAATTGATTAAAAAATTTAAAAAGTTCGGCCTAGGTTTTTATTTCTTTTTTTTTTTATTTATTATTATTATTATATAATGGGGTTTTGGGGTTGGATGGGGGTGGGGTCTTGAGAGAAGCCTCCACGTGGCGGACCCTGGAAACTACTTAATATTTTAAGTAGGCTAATTCTCTCAAAGGTTTTTTCTTTCTTTTTAAACACCAATCGTTACTATATTTTATTGTTTTTTAACGAGTATAAATGTAAGTAAACTTCACGAAATTTTTAAAGTCGAGAGTGAATTACAAATGTGACTTTTATCAACCTTAGAATAATTTAGACTTCTGCGCTATCGATATAGTAGTTGATTTTTGCAATTCATCTTTGTATAGCTTTTGAACATAGTTATAAATTATATTTAAACAAATTGAACACTAATTATGATTTAATAATATATATTTCATTAAGGAAAATGAGATTCCTTGTGTTATTAAAATCTATAAACATCGAAGATGTGATGGTCACACATAACCTTAGCCTAGTTGGCAGCTGTGAAGAATTTTAGTTATTTTATGATGGTTAGTAATGGCTTTATTTATAATTATATTTCTTAAAAGGAAAGTTCTTTTACACATTTCCATGTCCATGTTTTATACCATCTTATCGTAACTCAAAAAGCATGAGATTAAACCAATCTATGTTTTAAGTGCTGCTCTACAAAAGGCAGTTCTTTTTGTGAGCAGAAAATAAGAAGAAGCGGAGATATAGTGCAGTCTTTACAAATTATCTATCAATGTTTCATTAGTAATTTAAATAAAATAAATTTATTTTTTTCAAAATGGTATCTTATTAGTCCTCATGACATTGTTAATCATTTAGATATAGATTTAAATTAAAAGTTCTTTTATTTTAATTTGATGAATTATTAAATTAAAAAGATACTAAATAGGGAGTACCTTCAGGTGACCGTGGATCCCATATGTGTTGCTTTCTATTAAGGATTCTTTTTGGTTTGGTAATCCGAACCATATAAGCCTAATATTGTCTCATGCAAGAGATGAAAGCGCCAAGAGACCTACCTGCAAATAACAACGAGCTAGCGGGGTTCAATCGCCATGGGAGAGCTCTACAGAGCCGATTTCCCTGCCATTACGCCATTGTTGGCAGGGTGGAACAGTCTAACAAGGCTGGCAAGAAGGGAGGCAGGCAGGGGGAAGAAGTGGGACTGCATTCCACACAGTGATGAGTGGCGGACGTCAGGAGCACAGAGGAGCCGAGCAATTGCTAGTCATTTTCCACAGTTTTTACTCTCTTGAGGTTTTTTGGTTTTTTGTGGGCTCAAGGTTATGTGCCACGTCATTCACACCAACAACGTCATGACCCAAGGATGCAAATATTGGGTCATGTTATGACCCAGAATATCTCGTTATTAATTTAACTTAAACTATTCACTATTCACTATTCACTAAATTTAAATTGACAATTTATACCCATTAATCATACAAGCTGAAATCAGCATATAGTTTATTTTTCAAACGTTTGATAAATGTTTTCAATAAATAATTTAGATAAATAGTTGGCAGTATAGCTTTATCATGAAAAGATTAGCAACTAAAAAAAGGATGTTGATTTTGAGGAAAATAGGAGGAGCAGGGGTTTTCGGTTTCCCTATTTTGATTAAGGAAAATAGTAGGTGCGGGGGTTTCCCTAAAAAACATTATTTTATTTAATTATTTTATACTTCTTTTACTCACAGATACGAATACGAATAATAATAATAATAATAATAATAATAATGATAATAATGATAATAATAATAATACAAAACATCATGAATCATTTCTAATTAAAAATTGAAAAACTGTCTAATATTATATATTTAGAAATTATAAAACATTAATTATTTATATGAAAAAGAAATAAATAAAGCGTTATAAGTGGGCACTTTACGTTTTAATTGAAACAGTGAGTATTGATTTGTTTTTCTTGAATTAATTTTAAAATTCATTAAAAATAAATTGTTTTTTATCGAAGAAACAATGAATAATAATAAATATAATTTATATAGAATAGAAATTTGAATATCCCTAATTAAAATTGACATGATCTTGTGGATACAAATAATACTTGCTTTAAAAAAGATTAAAATGTTAGTTTATTTAGAGTTTTTAGATAAATTAAGCAAAAAGTAATCTTCATTTGTTAAATATATGAAAAGCACTCACTAGAGAGTATTTGTCTTTTGTTAAGTTTTCATTTTTCATTTTAAGTCTAATCTAAATAAATATATAAATATTAACATATTCATGAGATTTCAGTGGTACTTTGAATTTAAATTATATTTCAATATTTCATGGTTATTATAAACTTAATAATAATTTTTATCCTTTATTATATTGCTGTTGTTTTTCTAATTCATATAATAAATTATCTTGTTTTTTTGTCGAACTAAGATTAGATTTCTTATTTTTTATTAATATGTTGTTTATTATAATAATAATTGAATGAATATTCTCCCAAGTTTATTACTATTGTAATTTTTATCTGTCATAATAATAAAAAATAAATATAAAGCGATTAATCCATCACAAAATATATTGTTGCTTTGAATTTAAAATTAATTATATATTTTTTAGTCTGCCATATTTTCAAATTAATTCTAAACAATTTTATACGAAACTATAAAGCATGGCATTTAAAAATCATAGGATTATGTGAGACTTAACTAATTTATTTTTTAAATTAATTCTAAATAATTTATAAATATATTTTAATTTTATTAGAAGGGTTTTTTATGAATGTAATAATTTATTATTATATTTCATTTTCCCTTCGTCCCCCCTACACTGGAATTCCAGTATAGGCGGGGATAGATGATGATGATGAAGATGAGGATGAAGTTACCCCCCAGAGCTCACTACGGATGTCTCTTTAGAGTATTTACAACACTAGAAATTATCGCAAATTTTATTCAAAAAATACGAAAATAGGGCAGTTACCCCGTCAATTTAATTTTAGTGCATTCTTGAATGGGGTATAAAAAAAACATTTTCATTATTAAATATAAATAAAAAATGTGGTGTGACGGCAATGCTAACTAAAGGGCCAGCAAACAAAGAAGGAAGGACCTCAAAAGAGTGGAAAAGGCTAATTAGGAGGAAATCTTGAGGAATCAGTCCACCAATTTCGAGGATAGACAGCCCGCCGTGGTGTATGGGCAGGGGGATGGAGGACCAGAATTCCATGTGTACGGACCATCTGGGGCATTTGTTCCAGAAGGAGGGGAGGGAGGTTGCTTTTACGAATCAAGCTTCACCTAGTTCCAGGCAATGGTGTTTAAAACAATCAAGGGTGCAAAGTCCTGGAGGTTCAAGCTTGGCAACGATTAGCATCCATCAAATCGTCACGCAGGCAGGGATTCATATCTTAAGAGCAAGCTATAGGTGCGATGGACACAGGGTTGGTTAATATCTAGTTATACCGAGAAATAGGTTTGCCGGTGGGTTGGCTTCCTATACCTCGGTTGTCATGGGACCGTAGTCAAGAGAGAGGGGGGGACAAATGTAAGTGGAGACTCTATGGGGCTGAGTTCGAAGAGTATGACATCACGTCATTCTTGGAGAACGAATTTAAGGGCGGTCACTTACGTCTCTCTATCTCTCTTGACTACCACAGCTTGGCTAACAGAGCAAACGATATGAGGCATGAAGTGGCCTTGATGGGCGACCATCAAGGCTAATGGTGGCTAATAAGCTGGGGGTTAGCTGTGAGAATAAACACCAAGGATGACTTGATTGAGGAACTGAAGATCATGTGCAAGATGATGTGGGGAGATAAGGACCAGGCCATCCTGGTTCGAGTCGAAATTATGCAATGGCAACGGATGGGGACCCACGGGGAGACAAGAGAAAAAGAAAACGAACAAACAAGTCATCAACTATTCTCACAGCTAATCCTCAATTTAATTGATTAAAAAATTTAAAAAGTTCGGCCTAGGTTTTTATTTCTTTTTTTTTTTAATTATTATTATTATTATATAATGGGGTTTTGGGGTTGGATGGGGGTGGGGTCTTGAGAGAAGCCTCCACGTGGCGGACCCTGGAAACTACTTAATATTTTAAGTAGGCTAATTCTCTCAAAGGTCTTTTCTTTCTTTTAAACACCAATCGTTACCATATTTTTTTGTTTTTTAACGAGTATAAATGTAAGTAAACTTCACGAAATTTTTAAAGTCGAGAGTGAATTACAAATGTGACTTTTATCAACCTTAGAATAATTTAGACTTCTGCGCTATCGATATAGTAGTTGATTTTTGCAATTCATCTTTGTATAGCTTTTGAACATAGTTATAAATTATATTTAAACTAATTGAACAATAATTATGATTTAATAATATATATTTCATTAAGGAAAATGAGATTCCTTGTGTTATTAAAATCTATAAACATCGAAGATGTGATGGTCACACATAACCTTAGCCTAGTTGGCAGCTGTGAAGAATTTTAGTTATTTTATGATGGTTAGTAATTGCTTTATTTATAATTATATTTCTTAAAAGGAAAGTTCTTTTACACATTTCCATGTCCATGTTTTATACCATCTTATCGTAACTCAAAAAGCATGAGATTAAACCAATCTATGTTTTAAGTGCTGCTCTACAAAAGGCAGTTCTTTTTGTGAGCCGAAAATAAGAAGAAGCGGAGATATATGGCAGTCTTTACAAATTATCTATCAATGTTTCATTAATAATTTTATTAAATTTATTTTTCTTTAAAATGGAATCTTATTAGTCGTCATGCCATTGTTAATCATTTAAATATATATTTAAATTAAAAGTTCTTTTATTTAAATTTGATGAATTTATACCCATGAATCATAGAAGAGTGAAATTAATATATAGCTTATTTTTCAAACAATGTTTTCAATAAATAATTTGATAAATGGTTGACAGTATAGCTTCATCATGAAAAGATAACTACTAAAAAAAGGATTTTGATTTAGAAAATAGTAGGTGCGGGGGTTTTGGGGTTTCTCTATTTTGATTTAGGAAAATAGTAGGTGCGGGGGTTTCCCTAAAAAACATTATTTTTATTTAATTATTTTATACTTCTTTTACTCACAGATACGAATACGAATAATAATAATAATAATAATAATAATAATGATAATAATGATAATAATAATAATACAAAACATCATGAATCATTTCTAATTAAAAATTGAAAAACTGTCTAATATTATATATTTAGAAATTATAAAACATTAATTATTTATATGAAAAAGAAATAAATAAAGCGTTATAAGTGGGCACTTTACGTTTTAATTGAAACAGTGGCAGTTATTTGATTTTGCTTTTTCTCTTGAATTAATTTTTAATTCATTAAAATTAATTGTTTTTATCGAAGAAAACAATGAATAATAATAACTATTAGTTTAGTATAGGCAATAGAAATTTGAATGATCCTAATAAAATAATTTGACATGATCTTGTGGATACAAATAATACTTGCTTTAAAAAAGATTAAAATGTTAGTTTATTTAGAGTTTTTAGATAAATTAAGCAAAAAGTAATCTTCATTTGTTAAATATATGAAAAGCACTCACTAGAGAGTATTTGTCTTTTGTTAAGTTTTCATTTTTCATTTTAAGTCTAATCTAAATAAATATATAAATATTAACATATTCATGAGATTTCAGTGGTACTTTGAATTTAAATTATATTTCAATATTTCATGGTTATTATAAACTTTAATAATAATTTTTATCCTTTATTATATTGCTGTTGTTTTTCTAATTCATATAATAAATTATCTTGTTTTTTTGTCGAACTAAGATTAGATTTCTTATTTTTTATTAATATGTTGTTTATTATAATAATAATTGAATGAATATTCTCCCAAGTTTATTACTATTTTAACTTTTATCTGTCATAATAATAAAAAATAAATATAAAGCGATTAATCCATCACAAAATATATTGTTGCTTTGTATTTAAAATTAATTATATATTTTTTAGTCTGCCATATTTTCAAATTAATTCTAAACAATTTTATACGAAACTATCAAGCATGGCATTTAAAAATCATAGGATTATGTGAGACTTAACTAATTTATTTTTTAAATTAATTCTAAATAATTTTATAAATATATTTTAATTTTATTAGAAGGGTTTTTTATGAATGTAATAATTTATTATTATATTTCATTTTCCCTTCGTCCCCCCTACACTGGAGTTCCAGTCTAGGCGGGGATAGATGATGATGAAGATGAGGATGAAGTTACCCCCAGAGCTCACTATGGATGTTTCTTTAGAGTATTTACAACACTAGAAATTATCGCAAATTTTATTTTAAAAATACGAAAATAGGGCAGTTTCCCTGTCAATTTAATTTTAGTGCATTCTTGAATGGGGTATAAAAAAAAAACATTTTCATTATTAAATATAAATAAAAAATGTGGTGTGACGGCAATGCTAACTAAAGGGCCAGCAAACAAAGAAGGAAGGACCTCAAAAGAGTGGAAAAGGCTAATTAGGAGGAAATCTTGAGGAATCAGTCCACCAATTTCGAGGATAGACAGCCCGCCGTGGTGTATGGGCAGGGGGCTGGAGGACCAGAATTCCATGTGTACGGACCATCTGGGGCATTTGTTCCAGACGGAGGGGAGGGGAGTTGCTTCTACGAATCAAACAACACCTAGTTCCAGGCAATGGTGTTTAAAACAATCAAGAGTGCAAAGTCCTGGTGGGTTCAAGCTTGGCAACGATTAGCATCCATCAAATCGTCACGCAGGCAAGGATTCATGTCTTAAGAGCAAGCTATAGGTGCGATGGACACAGGGTTGGTTAATAGCTAGTTATACCGAGAAATAGGTTTGCCGGGGGGTTGGCTTCCTATACCTCGGTTGTCA
>ARYC01004657.1:0-22652 GCA_000711775.1 Oxytricha trifallax
AAAACGATAACTAAACAAAAAACAAATGCTTTCTTGTGAATGCTCTCAAATTTAAAACATAAAATTTGTTGTAAGTAGATTGATTTTGTTTAATCATATCAAAGCTTTAAATAAACTTACATTTTCATCTATTTTAAAACAAATATTATTTTTATCACCACAAAATCATGTTCGCATTATTAAGCAGCGCCACTCAAATTGCTATTGTTATAAAACAATAACTATTATTTAAAATTAATTGTTTATATTGAGATATTTATCTTAAGATACATAGTTTGCTTCGTTGAAAAACAATTAATTTTAATTATGTCTAAATAACTTATTCATAAAAAACAAATATCAATCTCTCTGTTTCAATAAAAAACTAAAGTGTCCACTTATTATCGCTTTATTTATTTCATTTTTTTAAATATAATGAATGTTATTTAATTTGCGAATTTCATAATATATGACAGTTTTTGCATTTTAAATAATAAATAATACCTAATGTTTGCATTTTATCAATATTGATATTAGGAAAATAAACAAGTATTATTCGTAATTGTGAGGAAAAGATATATTTATATATTAGAATAGATAATAATTTTTTTAAGGAAACCCCAAAACCCCCGCACCTACCTGTAATTAATTCCTAAATTCAAACTTAGAAAACCAAAACCCCTGCTCCTACTATTTCCCTATATCAAAATACTTTTTAAGTAGTTAATCTTTTCATGATGAAGCTTTACTGCCAACCGTTTATCTAAATTATTTATTGAAAACATTTATCAAAAGTTTGAAAAATAAACTATATGTTAATTTCAGTTGGTATGATTAATGGGTATAAATTCATCAAATTAAAATAAAAGAACTTTTAATTTTAATCTATATCTAAATGATTAACAATGGCATGACGACTAATAAGATACCATTTTGAAAAAAATAAATTTATTCAAATTACTAATGAACCATTGAAAGATAATTTGTAAAGACTGCACTATATCTCCGCTCCTACTTATTTTCGGCTCACAAAAAAGACTGACTTTTGTAGAGCAGCACTTAAAACATAGATTGATTTAATCCCATGCTTTTTGAGTAACGATAAGATGATAAAAACATGGACATGGAATGTGTAAGAAATCTTTCCTTTTCAGAAATATAATAATTAAAAAAAGCCATATCTAACGATCATATAATAACTAAGCACATTTGTAAAAAATTCTCGATTTAAGAAACTGTTTAGTTATTAAGTGAAGACAACAATTCAAATGAGGAGAAGAATGAATATTAAAAATGGGGAATGAGAATATTTTAAGCTAAACCCTCAACTTAAACTCTAAACCCATAAAGTTATAATTCTTCCATTGTAAATTACAAAATATAAAACCAAGAAAGATAGTTTCAAATATAAACTAATTCTAATTAGCGATATGTTAATTAATAGCATGATGTAACTTAAAGTTAATTTAAATTAATTATAAAAATTGCAATAGAAAGGATTTAAACTATGTATCCAGAAAGTAGCTTTGATTTTAAGTAAGAATCAGGGCATCACAAACCGAAGCAAAACAAAAATAAGCCTTCCTCTCAAAGTCAGAAAGAGCTACAAATTCAAAGATAGATACATTTAAACAAATACGATAAGAAGCTTTGATTTAAGTTCAGAAAAGATCAATAAAGAAGTCATAATAACCTCGATATTTGATATTCACGGCATTTAAGTTTTATTAAAATTGTCACAATAACTTGCAACAATTATGTGAAAGAGAAATACAGGAGATTCTTAAGAATAGATTCAAGAGACCAAGTATCGTATCTGCATTGTTATCATGAATAGTGAGGTATCACGTAGGAGAGCAATCATTGAAAGGATCTTAAGGACAATCTAGCAATATACAAATATCTGAAATTTGTATGAATCGTTTGCAATATGCAACGAATCTTAATCAGATCGTCTCACAGCGTTGAATTTAGTGACTAGTAACATTAGACACGACTGAGTTAAAATTTTGTGCCTAAGATCCGTAGCTTCAAGAACCATCATAGAATCAGTAAAGTTAAAAACTGGTAATAATTAGCGACAAGTGAATTAATAGCATGAAGTAACTTTAAGTTAATTTAAATTAATTATAAAAATTGCAGAAGAAAGGATTTAAACTATGCATCCAAAACGAAGCCATCGTTTTTAGAAATACAAAAGCTTAAAAGTAATGGACAAAAATTATTATTAATATTTTTATAACAAATCGATCATGAATTTATGAAATGAAATTTAAGTCCTGAAATAACAGAATATATATATATTTATTGAGAGTAGAATTAAAATGAAAAACGATAAATAAACAAGAAACAAATACTCTCTTGTGAATGCTCTAAAATTTTATACAAAAAATTAAATCGGTGTAAGTAGATTTCTTTTTGTTTTATTCATATTAAAGCTTTAAAGAAACTTACATTTTCATCTATTTTTAAAACAAATATTATTTTATCACCACAAAGTCACGTTCGCATTATTAAGCAGCGCCATTCAAATTGCTATTGTTAAAAAACGATAACGATTATTTATAATTAATTGTTTATAGTGAGATATTTATCTTAAGATACATAGTTTGCTTAGTTGAACAATTATATTAATTATGATAATAATAATTATAAAAAAACAAATATCAATCTCTGTTTCAATAAAAAACTAAAGTGTCCACTTATATCGCTTTATTTATTTCATTTTTTAAAATATAATGAATGTTATTTAATATGCAAATTTATAATATATATATGACAGTTTTTGCATTTTAAATAATTAATAATATCTGATGTTTGTATTTTATCAATATTGATATTATGAAAATAAACAAATATTATTCGTAATTGTGAGGAAAAGATATATAATAATTTTTGAAGGGAAACCCCAAAACCCCCGCACCTACTATTTTCCTTAATCAAAATAGGGAAACCGAAAACCCCTGCTCCTCCTATTTTCCTCAAAATCAACATCCTTTTTTTAGTTGCTAATCTTTTCATGATAAAGCTATACTGCCAACTATTTATCTAAATTATTTATTGAAAACATTTATCAAACGTTTGAAAAATAAACTATATGCTGATTTCAGCTTGTATGATTAATGGGTATAAATTCATCAAATTAAAATAAAAGAACTTTTAATTTAAATCTATATCTAAATGATTAACAATGTCATGAGGACTAATAAGATACCATTTTGAAAAAAATAAATTTATTTTATTTAAATTACTAATGAAACATTGATAGATAATTTGTAAAGACTGCACTATATCTCCGCTTCTTCTTATTTTCTGCTCACAAAAAGAACTGCCTTTTGTAGAGCAGCACTTAAAACATAGATTGGTTTAATCCCATGCTTTTTGAGTAACGATAAGATGATAAAAACATGGACATGGAAATGTGTAAGAAATCTTTCCTTTTCAGAAATATAATAATAAATAAAGCCATATCTAACCATAATAAATAACTAAGCACATTTGTAAAAATTCTTGATTTAAGAAACTCTTTAGTTATTAAGTGGAGACAACAATTCAAATGAGAAGAAGAATGAAAATTAAAAATGTGGAATGAGAATATTTTAAGCTAGACCCTCAACTTAAACTCTAAACCCATAAAGTTTAAATTCTTCAATTGTAAATCACAAAATATAAAACCCAGAAAGATATTCTCAAATATAAACTAATTCTAATTAGCGATGTGAATTAATAGCATGAAGTAACTTTAAGTTAATTTAAATTAATTATAAGAATTGCAAAAGAAAGGATTTAAACTATGTATCCAGAAAGTAGCTTTGATTTTTAGTAAGAATCAGGGCATCACAAACCTAAGCAAAACTAAAATAAGCCTTCCTCTCAAAGTCAGAAAGAGCTACAAATTCAAGATAGATACATTTAAACTAATAAGATAAGAAGCTTTGATTTTAGTTCAGGAAAGATCAATAAAGAAGTGATAATAACCTCGATTTTTGATATTCACGCCAATTAAGTTTTATTAAGATTGTCATAATAACTTGAAACAATTATGTGAAAGAAAAATACAGGAGGCTCTTAAGAATAGATGCAAGAGACCAAGCATCGTATTTGCATTGTTTAATCATGAAATAGTGAGGTATCACGTAGGAGATCAATCATTGAAAGGATCTTAAGGACAATCTAGCAATATACAAATATCTGAAATTTGTATGAATCGTTTGCAATCTGCAACGAATCTTAATCAGATCGACTCACAGCGTTGAATTTAGTGACTAGTAACATTAGACACGACTGAGTTAAAATTTTGTGCCTAAGATCCGTAGCTTCAAGAGAACCATCATAGAATCAGTAAAGTTAAAAAACTGGTCATAATTAGCGACATGTTAATTAATAGCATGAAGTAACTTTAAGTTAATTTAAATTAATTATAAATTGCAGAAGAAAGGATTTTAAACTATGCATCCAAAACGAAGCTATCGATTTTAGAAATTAATAAGAAATACAAAAGCTTAAAAGTAATGGACAAAAATTATTATTAATATTTTTTATAACAAATCGATCATGAATTTATGAAATGAAATTTAAGTCCTGAAATAACAGAATATATTTATATTTATTGAGAGTAGAATTAAAATGAAAAACGATAAATAAACAAGAAACAAATTCTCTCTTGTGAGTGCTCTAAAATTTTATATAAAAAATTAATTCGGTGTAAGTAGATTTCTTTTTGTTTTATTCATGTTAAAGCTTTAAATAACCTTACATTTTCATCTATTTTTAAAACAAATATTATTTTATCACCACAAAGTCATGTTCGCATTATTAAGCAGCGCCATTCAAATTGCTATTGTTAAAAAACGATAACTATTATTTATAATTAATTGTTTATAGTGAGATATTTATCTTAAGATACATAGTTTGCTTCGTTGAAAAACAATTAATATTAATTATGTCTAAATAACTAATTACATAAAAAACAATTCAATCTCTGTTTCAATAAAAAACTAAAGTGTCCACTTATATCGCTTTATTTATTTCATTTTTTAAAATATAATGAATGTTATTTAATATGCAAATTTATAATATATATATGACAGTTTTTGCATTTTAAATAATTAATAATATCTGATGTTTGTATTTTATCAATATTGATATTATGAAAATAAACAAATATTATTCGTAATTGTGAGGAAAAGATATATAATAATTTTTGAAGGGAAACCCCAAAACCCCCGCACCTACTATTTTCCTTAATCAAAATAGGGAAACCGAAAACCCCTGCTCCTCCTATTTTCCTCAAAATCAACATCCTTTTTTTAGTTGCTAATCTTTTCATGATAAAGCTATACTGCCAACTATTTATCTAAATTATTTATTGAAAACATTTATCAAACGTTTGAAAAATAAACTATATGCTGATTTCAGCTTGTATGATTAATGGGTATAATTCATCAAATTAAAATAAAAGAACTTTTAATTTAAATCTATATCTAAATGATTAACAATGTCATGAGGACTAATAAGATACCATTTTGAAAAAAATAAATTTATTTTATTTAAATTACTAATGAAACATTGATAGATAATTTGTAAAGACTGCACTATATCTCCGCTTCTTCTTATTTTCTGCTCACAAAAAGAACTGCCTTTTGTAGAGCAGCACTTAAAACATAGATTGGTTTAATCCCATGCTTTTTGAGTTACGATAAGATGGTATAAAAACATGGACATGGAAATGTGTAAGAAATCTTGCCATTTCAGAAATATAATAATAAATAAAGCCATGTCTAACCATCATAAAATAACTAAGCACATTTGTAATAATTTCTCGATTTAAGTAACAGTTTAGTTATTAAGTGAAGACGACAATTCAAATGAGGAGAAGAATGAAAATTAAAAATAAGGAATGAGAATATTTTAAGCTAGACCCTCAACTTTAACTCTAAACCCATAAAGTTGTAATTCTTCAATTGTAAATCACAAAATATAAAACCCAGAAAGATAGTCTTAAATATAAACTAATTCTTATTAGCGATATGTGAATTAATAGCATGAAGTAACTTTAAGTTAATTTAAATTAATTATAAGAATTGCAAAAGAAAGGATTTAAACTATGTATCCAGAAAGTAGCTTTGATTTTTAGTAAGAATCAGGGCATCACAAACCGATAAGCAAAACTAAAATAAGCCTTCCTCTCAAAGTCAGAAAGAGCTACAAATTCAAGATAGATACATTTAAACTAATAAGATAAGAAGCTTTGATTTTAGTTCAGGAAAGATCAATAAAAAAGTGATAATAACCTCGATTTTTGATATTCACGCCAATTAAGTTTTATTAAGATTGTCATAATAACTTGAAACAATTATGTGAAAGAAAAATACAGGAGGCTCTTAAGAATAGATGCAAGAGACCAAGCATCGTATTTGCATTGTTTAATCATGAAATAGTGAGGTATCACGTAGGAGAGCAATCATTGAAAGGATCTTAAGGACAATCTAGCAATATACAAATATCTGAAATTTGTATGAATCGTTTGCAATATGCAACGAATCTTAATCAGATCGTCTCACAGCGTTGAATTTAGTGACTAGTAACATAAGACACGACTGAGTTAAAATTTTGTGCCTAAGATCCGTAGCTTCAAGAGAACCATCATAGAATCAGTAAAGTTAAAAAACTGGTCATAATTAGCGACATGTGAATTAATAGCATGAAGTAACTTTAAGTTAATTTAAATTAATTATAAAAATTGCAGAAGAAAGGATATAAACTATGCATCCAAAACGAAGCCATCGTTTTTAGAAATACAGAAGCTTAAAAGTAAAAGACAATAATTATTATTAATATTTTTTATAACAAATCGATCATGAATTAATGAAATGAAATTTAAATTTCAAGTATTGATATAACAGAATATATTTATATTTATATAGAGTAGAATTAAAATGAAAACGATAACTAAACAAAAAACAAATGCTTTCTTGTGAATGCTCTCAAATTTAAAACATAAAATTTGTTGTAAGTAGATTGATTTTGCTTAATCATATCAAAGCTTTAAATAAACTTACATTTTCATCTATTTTAAAAAAATATTATTTTTATCACCACAAAATCATGTTCGCATTATTAAGCAGCGCCACTCAAATTGCTATTGTTATAAAACAATAACTATTATTTAAAATTAATTGTTTATATTGAGATATTTATCTTAAGATACATAGTTTGCTTCGTTAAAAAACAATTAATTTTAATTATGTCTAAATAACTTATTCATAAAAAACAAATATCAATCTCTGTTTCAATAAAAACTAAGTGGCCACTTATATCGCTTTATTTATTTCATTTTTTTAAATATAATGAATGTTATTTAATTTGCGAATTTATAATATATGACAGTTTTTGTATTTTAAAATTATATATAATTACTAGTGTTTTGTATTTTATCAATATTAATATTATTAATATGATTAATATTATTCGTAACTTTGATTTAAAGATATTTTTAATATATATTTATATATACATTAATAAATAATAATTTTTTTTAGGGAAAACCCAAAACCCCCGCACCTACTATTGTTCTAAATCAAAATAGGGAAACCCCAAAACCCCTGCTCCAACTATTTTCCTAAATTAACATCCCTTTTTTTAGTTGTTAATCTTTTCATGATGAAGCTATACTGTCAACCGTTTATCTAAATTATTTATTGAAAACATTTATCAAACGTTTGAAAAATAAACTAGATGTTAATTTCAGCCTTTATGATTAATGAGTATAAATTCATCAAATTAAAATAAAAGAACTTTTAATTTAAATCTAGATCTAAATGATTAACAATGGCATGACGACTAATAAGATACCATTTTGAAAAAAAAAAAATTTATTAAAATTACTAATGAAAAATTGATAAATAATTTGTAAAGACTGCACTATATCTCCGCTCCTACTTATTTTCGGCTCACAAAAAGAACTGACTTTTGTAGAGCAGCACTTAAAACATAGATTGGTTTAATCCCATGCTTTTTGAGTAACGATAAGATGAAAAAAACATGAACATGGAAATGTGTAAGAAATCTTGCCATTTCAGAAATATAATAATAAAAAAAGCCATGTCTAACCATCATAAAATAACTAAGCACATTTGTAAAAATTTCTCGATTTAAGTAACAGTTTAGTTATTAAGTGAAGACGACAATTCAAATGAGGAGAAAAATGAAAATTAAAAATAAGGAATGAGAATATTTTAAGCTAGACCCTCAACTTTAACTCTAAACCCATAAAGTTATAATTCTTCAATTATAAATCACAAAATATAAAACCCAGAAGATAGTCTTAAATATAAACTAATTCTTATTAGCGATATGTGAATTAATAGCATGAAGTAACTTTAAGTTAATTTAAATTAATTATAAGAATTGCAAAAGAAAGGATTTAAACTATGTATCCAGAAAGTAGCTTTGATTTTTAGTAAGAATCAGGGCATCACAAACCTAAGCAAAACTAAAATAAGCCTTCCTCTCAAAGTCAGAAAGAGCTACAAATTCAAGATAGATACATTTAAACTAATAAGATAAGAAGCTTTGATTTTAGTTCAGGAAAGATCAATAAAGAAGTGATAATAACCTCGATTTTTGATATTCACGCCAATTAAGTTTTATTAAGATTGTCATAATAACTTGAAACAATTATGTGAAAGAAAAATACAGGAGGCTCTTAAGAATAGATGCAAGAGACCAAGCATCGTATTTGCATTGTTTAATCATGAAATAGTGAGGTATCACGTAGGAGATCAATCATTGAAAGGATCTTAAGGACAATCTAGCAATATACAAATATCTGAAATTTGTATGAATCGTTTGCAATCTGCAACGAATCTTAATCAGATCGACTCACAGCGTTGAATTTAGTGACTAGTAACATTAGACACGACTGAGTTAAAATTTTGTGCCTAAGATCCGTAGCTTCAAGAGAACCATCATAGAATCAGTAAAGTTAAAAAACTGGTCATAATTAGCGACAAGTGAATTAATAGCATGAAGTAACTTTAAGTTAATTTAAATTAATTATAAAAATTGCAGAAGAAAGGATTTAAACTATGTATCCAAAACGAAGCCATCGTTTTTAGAAATACAGAAGCTTAAAAGTAAAAGACAATAATTATTATTAATATTTTTTATAACAAATCGATCATGAATTAATGAAATGAAATTTAAATTTCAAGTATTGATATAACAGAATATATTTATATATTATATAGAGTAGAATTAAAATGAAAACGATAACTAAACAAAAAACAAATGCTTTCTTGTGAATGCTTTCAAATTTAAAACATAAAATTTGTTGTAAGTAGATTGATTTTGCTTAATTCATATCAAAGCTTTAAATAAACTTACATTTTCATCTATTTTAAAACAAATATTATTTTTATCACCACAAAATCATGTTCGCATTATTAAGCAGCGCCACTCAAATTGCTATTGTTATAAAACAATAACTATTATTTAAAATTAATTGTTTATATTGAGATATTTATCTTAAGATACATAGTTTGCTTCGTTGAAAAACAATTAATTTTAATTATGTCTAAATAACTTATTCATAAAAAACAAATATCAATCTCTGTTTCAATAAAAAACTAAAGTGTCCACTTATATCGCTTTATTTATTTCATTTTTTTAAATATAATGAATGTTATTTAATTTGCGAATTTCATAATATATGACAGTTTTTGCATTTTAAATAATAAATAATACCTAATGTTTGCATTTTATCAATATTGATATTAGGAAAATAAACAAGTATTATTCGTAATTGTGAGGAAAAGATATATTTATATATTAGAATAGATAATAATTTTTTTAAGGAAACCCCAAAACCCCCGCACCTACTATTTTCCTAAATCAAAATAGGGAAACCCAAAACACCTGCTCAAACTATTACCCTAAATCAAAATCCTTTTTAGTTGTTATCTTTTCATGATGAAGCTATACTGCCAACCGTTTATCTAAATTATTTATTGAAAACATTTATCAAACGTTTGAAAATAAACTAGATGTTAATTTCAGCCTTTATGATTAATGAGTATAAATTCATCAAATTAAAATAAAAGAACTTTTAATTTAAATCTATATCTAAATGATTAACAATGTCATGAGGACTAATAAGATACCATTTTGAAAAAAATAAATTTATTTTATTTAAATTACTAATGAAACATTGATAGATAATTTGTAAAGACTGCACTATATCTCCGCTTCTTCTTATTTTCTGCTCACAAAAAGAACTGCCTTTTGTAGAGCAGCACTTAAAACATAGATTGGTTTAATCCCATGCTTTTTGAGTTACGATAAGATGATAAAAAAACATGGACATGGAAATGTGTAAGAAATCTTGCCTTTTCAGAAATATAATAATAAAAAAAGCCATGTCTAACCATCATAAAATAACTAAGCACATTTGTAAAAATTTCTCGATTTAAGTAACAGTTTAGTTATTAAGTGAAGACAACAATTCAAATGAGAAGAAGAATGAAAATTAAAAATGTTGAATGAGAATATTTTAAGCTAGACCCTCAACTTAAACTCTAAACCCATAAAGTTATAATTCTTCAATTGTAAATCACCAAATATAAAACCCAAAAAGATAGTCTCAAATATAAACTAATTATAATTAGCGATATGTGAATTAATAGCATGATGTAACTTTAAGTTAATTTAAATTAATTATAAAATTCAAAAGAAGGATTTAAACTATGTATCCAGAAAGTAGCTTTGATTTTTAGTAAGAATCAGGGCATCACAAACCTAAGCAAAACTAAAATAAGCCTTCCTCTCAAAGTCAGAAAGAGCTACAAATTCAAGATAGATACATTTAAACTAATAAGATAAGAAGCTTTGATTTTAGTTCAGGAAAGATCAATAAAGAAGTGATAATAACCTCGATTTTTGATATTCACGCCAATTAAGTTTTATTAAGATTGTCATAATAACTTGAAACAATTATGTGAAAGAAAAATACAGGAGGCTCTTAAGAATAGATGCAAGAGACCAAGCATCGTATTTGCATTGTTTAATCATGAAATAGTGAGGTATCACGTAGGAGAGCAATCATTGAAAGGATCTTAAGGACAATCTAGCAATATACAAATATCTCAAATTTGTATGAATGGTTAATCTGCAACGAATCTAAATCAGATCGACTCACAGCGTTGAATTTAGTGACTAGTAACATAAGACACGACTCAGTTAAAATTTTGTGCCTAAGATCAGTAGCTTCAAGAGAACCATCATAGAATCAGTAAAGTTAAAAAACTGGTCATAATTAGCGACAAGTGAATTAATAGCATGAAGTAACTTTAAGTTAATTTAAATTAATTATAAAAATTGCAGAAGAAAGGATATAAACTATGCATCCAAAACGAAGCCATCGTTTTTAGAATACAGAAGCTTAAAAGTAAAAGACAATAATAATTATTAATATTTTTTATAACAAATCGATAATGAATTAATGAAATGAAATTTAAATTTCAAGTATTGATATAACAGAATATATTTATATTTATATAGAGTAGAATTAAAATGAAAACGATAACTAAACAAAAAACAAATACTTTCTTGTGAATGCTCTCAAATTTAAAACAAAAAATTTGTTGTAAGTAGATTGATTTTGCTTAATTCATATCAAAGCTTTAAATAAACTCACATTTTCATCTATTTTAAAACAAATATTATTTTTATCACCACAAAATCATGTTCGCATTATTAAGCAGCGCCACTCAAATTGCTATTGTTATAAAACAATAACTATTATTTAAAATTAATTGTTTATATTGAGATATTTATCTTAAGATACATAGTTTGCTTCGTTAAAAAACAATTAATTTTAATTATGTCTAAATAACTTATTCATAAAAAACAAATATCAATCTCTGTTTCAATAAAAAACTAAAGTGTCCACTTATATCGCTTTATTTATTTCATTTTTTTAAATATAATGAATGTTATTTAATTTGCGAATTTCATAATATATGACAGTTTTTGCATTTTAAATAATAAATAATACCTAATGTTTGCATTTTATCAATATTGATATTAGGAAAATAAACAAGTATTATTCGTAATTGTGAGGAAAAGATATATTTATATATTAGAATAGATAATAATTTTTTTAAGGAAACCCCAAAACCCCCGCACCTACTATTTTCCTAAATCAAAATAGGGAATCCCAAAACCCCTGCTCCTACTATTACCCTATATCAAAATACTTTTTTTAGTTGTTAATCTTTTCATGATGAAGCTATACTGTCAACCGTTTATCTAAATTATTTATTGAAAACATTTATCAAACGTTTGAAAAATAAACTAGATGTTAATTTCAGCCTTTTTGATTAATGAGTATAAATTCATCAAATTAAAATAAAAGAACTTTTAATTTAAATCTATATCTAAATGATTAACAATGGCATGACGACTAATAAGATACCATTTTGAAAAGAATAAATAGATAAAAAATATTAATGAATCATTGATAAATAATTTGTAAAGACTGCACTATTTCTCCGCTCCTTCTTATTTTCGGCTCACAAAAAGTTTTGGCTTTTGTAGAGCAGCCCTTAAAACTTAGATTTGTTCAATCCCATGCATTTTGAGCTACGATAAGATGGTATAAAAACATGGACATGGAAATGTGTAAAAATCTTGCCTTTTCAGAAATATAATAATAAATAAAGCCAATTTCTAACCATCATAAAATAACTAAGCGCATTTGTAAACATTTCTCGATTTAAGTAACAGTTTAGTTATTAAGTGAATACGACAATTCAAATGAGGAGAAAAATGAAAATTAAAAATGTGGAATGAGAATATTTTAAGCTAGACCCTCAACTTTAACTCTAAACCCATAAAGTTATAATTCTTCTTTTATAAATCACAAAATATAAAACCCAGAAAGATAGTCTTAAATATAAACTAATTCTTATTAGCGATATGTGAATTAATAGCATGAAGTAACTTTAAGTTAATTTAAATTAATTATAAAATTGCAAAAGAAAGGATTTAAACTATGTATCCAGAAAGTAGCTTTGATTTTTAGTAAGAATCAGGGCATCACAAACCGAAGCAAAATTAAAATAAGCCTTCCTCTCAAAGTCAGAAAGAGCTACAAATTCAAGATAGATACATTTAAACAAATAAGATAAGAAGCTTTGATTTTAGTTCAGGAAAGATCAATAAAGAAGTGATAATAACCTCGATTTTTGATATTCACGCCAATTAAGTTTTATTAAGATTGTCATAATAACTTGAAACAATTATGTGAAAGAAAAATACAGGAGGCTCTTAAGAATAGATGCAAGAGACCAAGCATCGTATTTGCATTGTTTAATCATGAAATAGTGAGGTATCACGTAGGAGAGCAATCATTGAAAGGATCTTAAGGACAATCTAGCAATATACAAATATCTGAAATTTGTATGAATCGTTTGCAATATGCAACGAATCTTAATCAGATCGTCTCACAGCGTTGAATTTAGTGACTAGTAACATTAGACACGACTGAGTTAAAATTTTGTGCCTAAGATCCGTAGCTTCAAGAGAACCATCCTAGAATCAGTAAAGTTAAAAAACTGGTCATAATTAGCGACAAGTGAATTAATAGCATGAAGTAACTTTAAGTTAATTTAAATTAATTATAAAAATTGCAACAGAAAGGATTTAAACTATGTATCCAGAAAGTAGCTTTGATTTTTAGTAAGAATCAGGGCATCACAAACCGAAGCAAAATTAAAATAAGCTTTCCTCTCAAAGTCAGAAAGAGCTACAAATTCAAGATAGATACATTTAAACAAATAAGGTAAGAAGCTTTGATTTTAGTTCAGGAAAGATCAATAAAAAAGTGATAATAACCTCGATTTTTGATATTCACGCCAATTAAGTTTTATTAAGATTGTCATAATAACTTGAAACATTATGTGAAAGAAAAATACAGGAGACTCTTAAGAATAGATGCAAGAGACCAAGCATCGTATCTGCATTGTTTAATCATGAAATAGTGAGGTATCACGTAGGAGAGCAATCATTAAAAGGATCTAAAAGACAATCTAGCAATATACAAATATCTGAAATTTGTATGAATCGTTTGCAATCTGCAACGAATCTTAATCAGATCGACTCACAGCGTTGAATTTAGTGACTAGTAACATTAGACACGACTGAGTTAAAATTTTGTGCCTAAGATCCGTAGCTTCAAGAGAACCATCATAGAATCAGTAAAGTTAAAAAACTGGTCATAATTAGCGACATGTTAATTAATAGCATGAAGTAACATTTTTTTTTTTACTTTTTTTTTTTCTTTAAGTTAATTTAAATTAATTATAAAAATTGCAGAAGAAAGGATTTAAACTATGCATCCAAAACGAAGCCATCGTTTTTAGAAATTTATAAGAAATACAGAAGCTTAAAAGTAAAAGACAATAATTATTATTAATATTTTTTATAACAAATCGATCATGAATTTATGAAATTAAATTTAAATTTTAAGTCCTTAAATAACAGAATATCTTTATATTTATTTAGAGTAGAATTAAAATGAAAACGATAACTAAACAAAAAACAAATGCTTTCTTGTGAATGCTCTCAAATTTAAAACAAAATGTTTGTTGTAAGTAGATTGCTTTTTGCTTAATTCATATCAAAGCTTTAAATAAACGTACATCATTTTCATCTATTTTTAAAACAAATATTATTTTTATCACCACAAAATCATGTTCGCATTATTAAGCAGCGCCACTCAAATTGCTATTGTTATAAAACAATAACTATTATTTAAAATTAATTGTTTATATTGAGATATTTATCTTAAGATACATAGTTTGCTTCGTTGAAAAACAATTAATTTTAATTATGTCTAAATAACTTATTCATAAAAAACAAATATCAATCTCTGTTTCAATAAAAAACTAAAGTGTCCACTTATATCGCTTTATTTATTTCATTTTTTTAAATATAATGAATGTTATTTAATTTGCGAATTTCATAATATATGACAGTTTTTGCATTTTAAATAATAAATAATACCTAATGTTTGCATTTTATCAATATTGATATTAGGAAAATAAACAAGTATTATTCGTAATTGTGAGGAAAAGATATATTTATATATTAGAATAGATAATAATTTTTTTAAGGAAACCCCAAAACCCCCGCACCTACTATTTTCCTAAATCAAAATAGGGAAACCCAAAACCCCTGCTCCTACTATTACCCTATATCAAAATACTTTTTTTAGTTGTTAATCTTTTCTTGATGAAGCTATACTGCCAACCGTTTATCTTAATTATTTATTGAAAACATTTATCAAACGTTTGAAAAATAAACTAGATGTTAATTTCAGCCTTTATGATTAATGAGTATAAATTCATCAAATTAAAATAAAAGAACTTTTAATTTAAATCTATATCTAAATGATTAACAATGTCATGAGGACTAATAAGATACCATTTTGAAAAAAATAAATTTATTTTATTTAAATTACTAATGAAACATTGATAGATAATTTGTAAAGACTGCACTATATCTCCGCTTCTTCTTATTTTCTGCTCACAAAAAGAACTGCCTTTTGTAGAGCAGCACTTAAAACATAGATTGGTTTAATCCCATGCTTTTTGAGTTACGATAAGAATGATAAAAAAACATGGACATGGAAATGTGTAAGAAATCTTGCCTTTTCAGAAATATAATAATAAAAAAAGCCATGTCTAACCATCATAAAATAACTAAGCACATTTGTAAAAATTTCTCGATTAAGTAACAGTTTAGTTATTAAGTGAATACGACAATTCAAATGAGGAGAAAAATGAAAATTAAAAATGTGGAATGAGAATATTTTAAGCTAGACCCTCAACTTTAACTCTAAACCCATAAAGTTATAATTCTTCTTTTATAAATCACAAAATATAAAACCCAGAAAGATAGTCTTAAATATAAACTAATTCTTATTAGCGATATGTGAATTAATAGCATGAAGTAACTTTAAGTTAATTTAAATTAATTATAAGAATTGCAAAAGAAAGGATTTAAACTATGTATCCAGAAAGTAGCTTTGATTTTTAGTAAGAATCAGGGCATCACAAACCTAAGCAAAACTAAAATAAGCCTTCCTCTCAAAGTCAGAAAGAGCTACAAATTCAAGATAGATACATTTAAACTAATAAGATAAGAAGCTTTGATTTTAGTTCAGGAAAGATCAATAAAGAAGTGATAATAACCTCGATTTTTGATATTCACGCCAATTAAGTTTTATTAAGATTGTCATAATAACTTGAAACAATTATGTGAAAGAAAAATACAGGAGGCTCTTAAGAATAGATGCAAGAGACCAAGCATCGTATTTGCATTGTTTAATATGAAATAGTGAGGTATCACGTAGGAGAGCAATCATTGAAAGGATCTTAAGGACAATCTAGCAATATACAAATATCTGAAATTTGTATGAATCGTTTGCAATATGCAACGAATCTTAATCAGATCGTCTCACAGCGTTGAATTTAGTGACTAGTAACATTAGACACGACTGAGTTAAAATTTTGTGCCTAAGATCCGTAGCTTCAAGAGAACCATCCTAGAATCAGTAAAGTTAAAAAACTGGTCATAATTAGCGACAAGTGAATTAATAGCATGAAGTAACTTTAAGTTAATTTAAATTAATTATAAAAATTGCAGAAGAAAGGATTTAAACTATGTATCCAAAACGAAGCCATCGTTTTTAGAAATTCAGAAGCTTAAAAGTAATGGACAATAATAATTATTAATATTTTTTATAACAAATCGATAATGAATTAATGAAATGAAATTTAAATTTAAGTATTTATATAACAGAATATATTTATATTTATTTAGAGTAGAATTAAAATGAAAAACGATAAACTAAACAAAAAATAAATACTTTCTTGTGAATGCTCTCAAATTTAAAACAAAATGTTTGTTGTAAGTAGATTGCTTTTTGCTTAATTCATATCAAAGCTTTAAATAAACGTACATCATTTTCATCTATTTTTAAAACAAATATTATTTTTATCACCACAAAATCATGTTCGCATTATTAAGCAGCGCCATTCAAATTGCTATTGTTATAAAACGATAACTATTATTTAAAATTAATTGTTTATATTGAGATATTTATCTTAAGATACATAGTTTGCTTCGTTGAAAAACAATTAATTTTAATTATGTCTAAATAACTTATTCATAAAAAACAAATATCAATCTCTGTTTCAATAAAAAACTAAAGTGTCCACTTATATCGCTTTATTTATTTCATTTTTTTAAATATAATGAATGTTATTTAATTTGCGAATTTCATAATATATGACAGTTTTTGCATTTTAAATAATAAATAATACCTAATGTTTGCATTTTATCAATATTGATATTAGGAAAATAAACAAGTATTATTCGTAATTGTGAGGAAAAGATATATTTATATATTAGAATAGATAATAATTTTTTTAAGGAAACCCCAAAACCCCCGCACCTACTATTTTCCTAAATCAAAATAGGGAAACCCCAAAACCCCTGCTCCTACTTTTTTCCTAGATCAAAATCCTTTTATTAGTTGTTAATCTTTTCATGATGAAGCTATACTTCCAACCGTTTATATAAATTATTAATTGAAAACATTTATCAAACGTTTGAAAAATAAACTAGATGTTAATTTCAGCCTTTATGATTAATGAGTATAAATTCATCAAATTAAAATAAAAGAACTTTTAATTTAAATCTATATCTAAATGATTAACAATGTCATGAGGACTAATAAGATACCATTTTGAAAAAAATAAATTTATTTTATTTAAATTACTAATGAAACATTGATAGATAATTTGTAAAGACTGCACTATATCTCCGCTTCTTCTTATTTTCTGCTCACAAAAAGAACTGCCTTTTGTAGAGCAGCACTTAAAACATAGATTGGTTTAATCCCATGCTTTTTGAGTTACGATAAGATGATAAAAAAACATGGACATGGAAATGTGTAAGAAATCTTGCCATTTCAGAAATATAATAATAAATAAAGCCATGTCTAACCATCATAAAATAACTAAGCACATTTGTAATAATTTCTCGATTTAAGTAACAGTTTAGTTATTAAGTGAAGACGACAATTCAAATGAGGAGAAGAATGAAAATTAAAAATAAGGAATGAGAATATTTTAAGCTAGACCCTCAACTTTAACTCTAAACCCATAAAGTTGTAATTCTTCAATTGTAAATCACAAAATATAAAACCCAGAAAGATAGTCTTAAATATAAACTAATTCTTATTAGCGATATGTGAATTAATAGCATGAAGTAACTTTAAGTTAATTTAAATTAATTATAAGAATTGCAAAAGAAAGGATTTAAACTATGTATCCAGAAAGTAGCTTTGATTTTTAGTAAGAATCAGGGCATCACAAACCTAAGCAAAACTAAAATAAGCCTTCCTCTCAAAGTCAGAAAGAGCTACAAATTCAAGATAGATACATTTAAACTAATAAGATAAGAAGCTTTGATTTTAGTTCAGGAAAGATCAATAAAGAAGTGATAATAACCTCGATTTTTGATATTCACGCCAATTAAGTTTTATTAAGATTGTCATAATAACTTGAAACAATTATGTGAAAGAAAAATACAGGAGGCTCTTAAGAATAGATGCAAGAGACCAAGCATCGTATTTGCATTGTTTAATCATGAAATAGTGAGGTATCACGTAGGAGATCAATCATTGAAAGGATCTTAAGGACAATCTAGCAATATACAAATATCTGAAATTTGTATGAATCGTTTGCAATCTGCAACGAATCTTAATCAGATCGACTCACAGCGTTGAATTTAGTGACTAGTAACATTAGACACGACTGAGTTAAAATTTTGTGCCTAAGATCCGTAGCTTCAAGAGAACCATCATAGAATCAGTAAAGTTAAAAAACTGGTCATAATTAGCGACATGTTAATTAATAGCATGAAGTAACTTTAAGTTAATTTAAATTAATTATAAAATTTCAAAAGAAAGGTTTTAAACTATGCATCCAAAACGAAGCTATCGTTTTTAGAAATTCAGAAGCTTAAAAGTAATGGACAATAATAATTATTAATATTTTTTATAACAAATCGATAATGAATTAATGAAATGAAATTTAAATTTTAAGTATTTATATAACAGAATATATTTATATTTATTTAGAGTAGAATTAAAATGAAAAACGATAACTAAACAAAAAATAAATACTTTCTTGTGAATGCTCTCAAATTTAAAACAAAATGTTTGTTGTAAGTAGATTGCTTTTTGCTTAATTCATATCAAAGCTTTAAATAAACGTACATCATTTTCATCTATTTTTAAAACAAATATTATTTTTATCACCACAAAATCATGTTCGCATTATTAAGCAGCGCCACTCAAATTGCTATTGTTATAAAACAATAACTATTATTTAAAATTAATTGTTTATATTGAGATATTTATCTTAAGATACATAGTTTGCTTCGTTGAAAAACAATTAATTTTAATTATGTCTAAATAACTTATTCATAAAAAACAAATATCAATCTCTGTTTCAATAAAAAACTAAAGTGTCCACTTATATCGCTTTATTTATTTCATTTTTTTAAATATAATGAATGTTATTTAATTTGCGAATTTCATAATATATGACAGTTTTTGCATTTTAAATAATAAATAATACCTAATGTTTGCATTTTATCAATATTGATATTAGGAAAATAAACAAGTATTATTCGTAATTGTGAGGAAAAGATATATTTATATATTAGAATAGATAATAATTTTTTTAAGGAAACCCCAAAACCCCCGCACCTACTATTTTCCTAAATCAAAATAGGGAAACCCAAAACCCCTGCTCCTACTATTACCCTATATCAAAATACTTTTTTTAGTTGTTAATCTTTTCTTGATGAAGCTATACTGCCAACCGTTTATCTTAATTATTTATTGAAAACATTTATCAAACGTTTGAAAAATAAACTAGATGTTAATTTCAGCCTTTATGATTAATGAGTATAAATTCATCAAATTAAAATAAAAGAACTTTTAATTTAAATCTATATCTAAATGATTAACAATGTCATGAGGACTAATAAGATACCATTTTGAAAAAAATAAATTTATTTTATTTAAATTACTAATGAAACATTGATAGATAATTTGTAAAGACTGCACTATATCTCCGCTTCTTCTTATTTTCTGCTCACAAAAAGAACTGCCTTTTGTAGAGCAGCACTTAAAACATAGATTGGTTTAATCCCATGCTTTTTGAGTTACGATAAGATGATAAAAAAACATGGACATGGAAATGTGTAAGAAATCTTGCCTTTTCAGAAATATAATAATAAAAAAAGCCATGTCTAACCATCATAAAATAACTAAGCACATTTGTAAAAATTTCTCGATTTAAGTAACAGTTTAGTTATTAAGTGAATACGACAATTCAAATGAGGAGAAAAATGAAAATTAAAAATGTGGAATGAGAATATTTTAAGCTAGACCCTCAACTTTAACTCTAAACCCATAAAGTTATAATTCTTCTTTTATAAATCACAAAATATAAAACCCAGAAAGATAGTCTTAAATATAAACTAATTCTTATTAGCGATATGTGAATTAATAGCATGAAGTAACTTTAAGTTAATTTAAATTAATTATAAGAATTGCAAAAGAAAGGATTTAAACTATGTATCCAGAAAGTAGCTTTGATTTTTAGTAAGAATCAGGGCATCACAAACCTAAGCAAAACTAAAATAAGCCTTCCTCTCAAAGTCAGAAAGAGCTACAAATTCAAGATAGATACATTTAAACTAATAAGATAAGAAGCTTTGATTTTAGTTCAGGAAAGATCAATAAAGAAGTGATAATAACCTCGATTTTTGATATTCACGCCAATTAAGTTTTATTAAGATTGTCATAATAACTTGAAACAATTATGTGAAAGAAAAATACAGGAGGCTCTTAAGAATAGATGCAAGAGACCAAGCATCGTATTTGCATTGTTTAATCATGAAATAGTGAGGTATCACGTAGGAGATCAATCATTGAAAGGATCTTAAGGACAATCTAGCAATATACAAATATCTGAAATTTGTATGAATCGTTTGCAATCTGCAACGAATCTTAATCAGATCGACTCACAGCGTTGAATTTAGTGACTAGTAACATTAGACACGACTGAGTTAAAATTTTGTGCCTAAGATCCGTAGCTTCAAGAGAACCATCATAGAATCAGTAAAGTTAAAAAACTGGTCATAATTAGCGACAAGTGAATTAATAGCATGAAGTAACTTTAAGTTAATTTAAATTAATTATAAATATTGCAAAAGAAAGGTTTTAAACTATGCATCCAAAACGAAGCTATCGTTTTTAGAAATTAAAAAGAAATACAGAAGCTTAAAAGTAATGGACAAAAATTATTATTAATATTTTTATAACAAATCGATAATGAATTAATGAAATGAAATTTAAATTTTAAGTATTTATATAACAGAATATATTTATATTTATTTAGAGTAGAATTAAAATGAAAAACGATAACTAAACAAAAAATAAATACTTTCTTGTGAATGCTCTCAAATTTAAAACAAAATGTTTGTTGTAAGTAGATTGCTTTTTGCTTAATTCATATCAAAGCTTTAAATAAACGTACATCATTTTCATCTATTTTAAAACAAATATTATTTTTATCACCACAAAATCATGTTCGCATTATTAAGCAGCGCCACTCAAATTGCTATTGTTATAAAACAATAACTATTATTTAAAATTAATTGTTTATATTGAGATATTTATCTTAAGATACATAGTTTGCTTCGTTGAAAAACAATTAATTTTAATTATGTCTAAATAACTTATTCATAAAAAACAAATATCAATCTCTGTTTCAATAAAAAACTAAAGTGTCCACTTATATCGCTTTATTTATTTCATTTTTTTAAATATAATGAATGTTATTTAATTTGCGAATTTCATAATATATGACAGTTTTTGCATTTTAAATAATAAATAATACCTAATGTTTGCATTTTATCAATATTGATATTAGGAAAATAAACAAGTATTATTCGTAATTGTGAGGAAAAGATATATTTATATATTAGAATAGATAATAATTTTTTTAAGGAAACCCCAAAACCCCCGCACCTACTATTTTCCTAAATCAAAATAGGGAAACCCACCGCCTGCTCCTACTATTTCCCTATATCAAAATACTTTTTAAGTAGTTAATCTTTTCATGATGAAGCTTTACTGCCAACCGTTTATCTAAATTATTTATTGAAAACATTTATCAAAAGTTTGAAAAATAAACTATATGTTAATTTCAGTTGGTATGATTAATGGGTATAAATTCATCAAATTAAAATAAAAGAACTTTTAATTTTAATCTATATCTAAATGATTAACAATGGCATGACGACTAATAAGATACCATTTTGAAAAAAATAAATTTATTCAAATTACTAATGAACCATTGAAAGATAATTTGTAAAGACTGCACTATATCTCCGCTCCTACTTATTTTCGGCTCACAAAAAAGACTGACTTTTGTAGAGCAGCACTTAAAACATAGATTGATTTAATCCCATGCTTTTTGAGTAACGATAAGATGATAAAAACATGGACATGGAATGTGTAA
>ARYC01004658.1:0-24216 GCA_000711775.1 Oxytricha trifallax
TTTCTACTAGAGCAATATAATTGTAATTTGATTAAACTTTTAATTAATGTTTAATAATGTTTTATACCACTGAGTCCAAGAGGTCCGATTGATATATAAAATCTTTGAAGTTATATCTTAACACATTTTCAAAGTAGTTTCTACTAGAGCAATATAATTGTAATTTGATTAAACTTTTAATTAATGTTTAATAATAATTTATACCACTGAGTCCAAGAGGTCGATTGATTTATAAAATCTTTAAAGTTATATCTTAACACATTTTCAATGTAGTTTCTACTAAGGCAATATTATGTGTAATTTGATTAAACTTTTAATTAATGTTTAATAATGTTTTATACTACTGAGTCCAAGAGGTCCGATTGATTTATAAAATCTTTAAAGTTATATCTTAACACATTGTTCAAAAGTAGTGTTCTAGCTAAGAGCAATATTATTGTAATTTGATTAATACTTTTAATTAATGTTTAATAATGTTTTATACTACTGAGTCCAAGAGGTCCGATTGATTTATAAAATCTTTAAAGTTATATCTTAACACATTTTCAAAGTAGTTTCTACTAGAGCAATATTATTGTAATTTGATTAAACTTTTAATTAATGTTTAATAATGTTTTATACCACTGAGTCCAAGAGGTCCGATTGAATTATAAAATCTTTAAAGATATATCTTAAGACATTTTCAAAGTAGTTTCTACTAGAGCAATATAATTGTAATTTGATTAAACTTTTAATTAATGTTTAATAATGTTTTATACCACTGAGTCCAAGAGGTCCGATTGATATATAAAATCTTTGAAGTTATATCTTAACACATTTTCAAAGTAGTTTCTACTAGAGCAATATAATTGTAATTTGATTAAACTTTTAATTAATGTTTAATAATAATTTATACCACTGAGTCCAAGGAGTCGATTGAATTATAAAATCTTTAAAGTTATATCTTAAGACATTTTCAAAGTAGTTTCTACTTGAGCATTATAAAAATTAAATTTATTTTATTTAAAGTTTTTAATTAATTAATTTATATATATTTTTAATCATAATTCTCCTATTCCTCTCTAATTCTTATTGAATTCAAGCATGAATATTTTTAATTATGTCGATTCAATGTTGAATGGTTCTTCGCTATTGTTAGGTCTCATAAAATGCTATTCTAAATATCTAAAAATGTCTCTATGATCTCTTAAATTTGATACCCAAATTCTTTATCCAACTTCTTCAATAATTATTGAAGGAGGTCTGTTTTGATTGTTAACGCTTGCTAAGTAACTCATGTAGAACCAAACATCCTTGATGCTCATCATTTTTTGAAGTGAGCAATCCAATCGCGTATACTCTGTCTCCAAGGAGTGCTTGAACATTTCCTAAGAGACTTAATAAAAGTCTCTATGTTTTGAGATTGTTAATTTACTTGACAACCTGCAGAAAGATAGTTCCCCTTGAATCCAGACTGGAATGTTTCTCTTAACTATGAATGATGGTTCAATTGTATTAAAGGTTTCTGAAGTAATGTAAGCCCTCTTTTGCTTTTTGCAGTCTGAGTCCCATTTTTTCTTGATTTTTTGAAGGTCTTGGGCAAATTCTTGATCACTAAAGGTTGCATCTGGTCTAAATCCTTACTAATTTGCGGTTGAAACACAAGCTCTTACAGCTCCCCAGAACTGGTTGTTAGGTGATTTCAATGAGGTTGAGATGATATAGGAGGTCTCTTACTTTTTATCCTCTTCTTAAATGCTCAAATCTGCCATTAATCTATCCACCATTTCCAATCAACAATAATTTTTTATTTTTAATTATGAATAAAAATAAATCAAACTTATTAAATATAAAATAAATGAATATTTAAAATTTTTAAATATTGGGTATTTTAAATTTTAAAAATAGATTTTGTTTAAAATTACATATCATCATCGATTACTCTTTTAATTAAACAATCTTATTAAATTATGAACATTAGTTTTTATATTTTTTATAAATAACTTTACTTTTTAAAGTAAAAAAAGAATTATCTTTATAGATTTTATTATTCTATCAAACCTCTCAGACTAATAGTTATAAAATAAAAATAAACTTTAATAAGTAATTAATTTAATTTTTATATTGCTCTAAAATAATTGACTTTGAAATTTTGGATAGAATAACTT
Source organism: Oxytricha trifallax (assembly GCA_000711775.1). Classification (NCBI taxonomy): domain Eukaryota; phylum Ciliophora; class Spirotrichea; order Sporadotrichida; family Oxytrichidae; genus Oxytricha; species Oxytricha trifallax. The sequence goes on from ARYC01004658.1 coordinate 2,148, forward strand.
TTAAAGATCAACTAATTCAATCGAACCTCCTAGACTGCAAGGTATAAAATAATGATAAACTTTATTTCAATTATATTTAAAATTTTATAAATCTTTATAGAATCTTCTATGAAAGTTAAATAGATAAATGTTTAAAGAAGATTCAACAATAATTGGATCTAAAATTTTAATATATAAAGGTTCGTAGAACCTAAAAATTATAAGTTTCAAACTTCATATACTTTATAAATCAATGATATTGCTTAAAAATAATTAGTTTGGAAAAATAATTTTATAAACTATTTAAAATTTATAAATATTGGCAGTTAGTTTTCAGCAAAGCTTATGACTAAGGTTCTTGTTCGATAAAATATTCAAAATAAGAAAGTACCTATAGATACTTCATCGCATCTTATAAGCGAGTAAATAAGGTTTAATTTTGTCCTTAACTTTAAGTTGAAATCATTGAAAATTAAAACATATTTATCTCGCTAATAAGAACCGGCAATAAAGTTGTCCAGCTAACTGCGACAATATAAAAATTATGTATTTTTTAGTAAATATATTTCCTCAAATAAATTATTCTAAAGCAATAATAAAATTATAGGAGTCTATATGGTTCGAATAATGAAGGACTTTAAAATAAGTCAAGGCAAGTAAAGATAATTAATGTAACAAACATCACTTAATATACAACACGTATATATAATGCTTGTAAATTAAGAATTTGAATTCAAGAGTTTGTAACAAACATTATCTAATAAGTTGTATTAAAGATTCTTAAAAAATATTTAAATATGGTTTTTTGAAAAGAAAATGTGTTTTTGTATATAGAAAAATAATCTGAATAAAAAAATTTATATAATAGTTTGTTTATAAAAAGATATAATTTGTGAAAAATAAAGTAAATTGTAAGAAAGAAATTAATATTTATATATATAAACTTTAAATAAATGTTTAATAATGTTTTATAACCACTGAGTCCAAGAGGTCCGATTGATTTATAAAATCTTTAAAGTTATATCTTAACACATTTTCAAAGTAGTTTCTACTAGAGCAATATAATTGTAAATTGATTAAACTTTTAATTAATGTTTAATAATGTTTTATACCACTGAGTCCAAGAGGTCCGATTGATTTATAAAATCTTTAAAGTTATATCTTAACACATTTCATTTTCAAAGTAGTTTCTACTAGAGCATTATAATTGTAATTTGATTAAACTTTTAATTAATGTTTAATAATGTTTTATACCACTGAGTCCAAGAGGTCCGATTGATTTAAAAAATCTTTAAAGTTATATCTTAACACATTTTCAAAGTAGTTTCTACTAGAGCAATATAATTGGAATTTGATTTAACTTTTAATTAATGTTTAATAATGTTTTTTCCACTGAGTCCAAGAGGTCCGATTGAATTATAAAATCTTTAAAGTTATATCTTAAGACATTTTCAAAGTAGTTTCTACTTGAGCATTATAAAAATTAAATTTATTTTATTTAAAGTTTTTAATTAATTAATTTATATATATTTTTAATCATAATTCTCCTATTCCTCTCTAATTCTTATTGAATTCAAGCATGAATATTTTTAATTATGTCGATTCAATGTTGAATGGTTCTTCGCTATTGTTAGGTCTCATAAAATGCTATTCTAAATATCTAAAAATGTCTCTATGATCTCTTAAATTTGATACCCAAATTCTTTATCCAACTTCTTCAATAATTATTGAAGGAGGTCTGTTTTGATTGTTAACGCTTGCTAAGTAACTCATGTAGAACCAAACATCTTGATGCTCATCATTTTTTGAAGTGAGCAATCCAATCGCGTATACTCTGTCTCCAAGGTGCTTGAACATTTCCTAAGAGACTTAATAAAAGTCTCTATGTTTTGAGATTGTTAATTTACTTGACAACCTGCAGAAAGATAGTTCCCCTTGAATCCAGACTGGAATGTTTCTCTTAACTATGAATGATGGTTCAATAGTATTAAAGGTTTCTGAAGTAATGTAAGCCCTCTTTTGCTTTTTGCAGTCTGAGTCCCATTTTTTCTTGATTTTTTGAAGGTCTTGGGCAAATTCTTGATCACTAAAGGTTGCATCTGGTCTAAATCCTTACTGATTTGCGGTTGAAACACAAGCTCTTACAGCTCCCCAGAACTGGTTGTTAGGTGATTTCAATGAGGTTGAGATGATATAGGAGGTCTCTTACTTTTTATCCTCTTCTTAAATGCTCAAATCTGCCATTAATCTATCCACCATTTCCAATCAACAATAATTTTTTATTTTTAATTATGAATAAAAATAAATCAAACTTATTAAATATAAAATAAATGAATATTTAAAATTTTTAAATATTGGGATTTTAAATTTTAAAAATAGATTTTGTTTAAAATTACATATCATCATCGATTACTCTTTTAATTAAACAATCTTATTAAATTATGAACATTAGTTTTTATATTTTTTATAAATAACTTGTCTTTTTAAAGTAAAAAAAGATATATCTTTATAGATTTTATTATTCTATCAAACCTCTCAGACTAATAGTTATAAAATAAAAATAAACTTTAATAAGTAATTAATTTAATTTTTATATTGCTCTAAAATAATTGACTTTGAAATTTTGGATAGAATAACTTTTAAAGATCAACTAATTCAATCGAACCTCCTAGACTGCAAGGTATAAAATAATGATAAACTTTATTTCAATTATATTTAAAATTTTATAAATCTTTATAGAATCTTCTATGAAAGTTAAATAGATAAATGTTTAAAGAAGATTCAACAATAATTGGATCTAAAATTTTAATATATAAAGGTTCGTAGAACCTAAAAATTATAAGTTTGTAACAAACTTTATATACTTTATAAATCAATGATATTGCTTAAAAATAATTAGTTTGGAAAAATAATTTTATAAACTATTTAAAATTTATAAATATTGGCAGTTAGTTTTCAGCAAAGCTTATGACTAAGGTTCTTGTTCGATAAAATATTCAAAATAAGAAAGTACCTATAGATACTTCATCGCATCTTATAAGCGAGTAAATAAGGTTTAATTTTGTCCTTAACTTTAAGTTGAAATCATTGAAAATTAAAACATATTTATCTCGCTAATAAGAACCGGCAATAAAGTTGTCCAGCTAACTGCGACAATATAAAAATTATGTATTTTTTAGTAAATATATTTCCTCAAATAAATTATTCTAAAGCAATAATAAAATTATAGGAGTCTATATGGTTCGAATAATGAAGGACTTTAAAATAAGTCAAGGCAAGTAAAGATAATTAATGTAACAAACATCACTTAATATACAACACGTATATATAATGCTTGTAAATTAAGAATTTGAATTCAAGAGTTTGTAACAAACATTATCTAATAAGTTGTATTAAAGATTCTTAAAAAATATTTAAATATGGTTTTTTGAAAAGAAAATGTGTTTTTGTATATAGAAAAATAATCTGAATAAAAAAATTTATATAATAGTTTGTTTATAAAAAGATATAATTTGTGAAAAATAAAGTAAATTGTAAGAAAGAAATTAATATTTATATATATAAACTTTAAATAAATGTTTAATAATGTTTTATACACTGAGTCCAAGAGGTCCGATTGATTTATAAAATCTTTAAAGTTATATCTTAACACATTTTCAAAGTAGTTTCTACTAGAGCAAAATAATTGTAAATTGATTAAACTTTTAATTAATGTTTAATAATGTTTTATACCACTGAGTCCAAGAGGTCCGATTGATTTATAAAATCTTTAAAGTTATATCTTAACACATTTTCAAAGTAGTTTCTACTAGAGCAATATAATTGTAATTTGATTAAACTTTTAATTAATGTTTAATAATGTTTTATACCACTGAGTCCAAGAGGTCCGATTGATTTATAAAATCTTTAAAGTTATATCTTAACACATTTTCAAAGTAGTTTCTACTAGAGCAAAATAATTGTAATTTGATTAAACTTTTAATTAATGTTTAATAATGTTTTATACCACTGAGTCCAAGAGGTCCGATTGATTTATAAAATCTTTAAAGTTATATCTTAACACATTTTCAAAGTAGTTTCTACTAGAGCAAAATAATTGTAATTTGATTAAACTTTTAATTAATGTTTAATAATTTTATACCACTGAGTCCAAGAGGTCCGATTGATTTAAAAAATCTTTAAAGTTATATCTTAACACATTTTCAAAGTAGTTTCTACTAGAGCAATATAATTGTAATTTGATTAAACTTTTAATTAATGTTTAATATGTTTTATACCACTGAGTCCAAGAGGTCCGATTGATATATAAAATCTTTAAAGTTATATCTTAACACATTTTCAAAGTAGTTTCTACTAGAGCAATATAATTGTAATTTGATTAAACTTTTAATTAATGTTTAATAATAATTTATACCACTGAGTCCAAGAGGTCCGATTGATATATAAAATCTTTAAAGTTATATCTTAAAACATTTTCAAAGTAGTTTCTACTAGAGCAATATAATTGTAATTTGATTAAACTTTAAATTAATGTTAAATAATAATTTATACCACTGAGTCCAAGAGTCCGATTGATTTAAAAAATCTTTAAAGTTATATCTTAACACATTTTCAAAGTAGTTTCTACTAGAGCAATATAATTGGAATTTGATTAAACTTTTAATTAATGTTTAATAATGTTTTATACCACTGAGTCCAAGAGGTCCGATTGATTTATAAAATCTTTAAAGTTATATCTTAACACATTTTCAAAGTAGTTTCTACTAGAGCAAAATAATTGTAATTTGATTAAACTTTTAATTAATGTTTAATAATGTTTTATACCACTGAGTCCAAGAGGTCCGATTGATTTATAAAATCTTTAAAGTTATATCTTAACACATTTTCAAAGTAGTTTCTAATAGAGCAATATAATTGTAATTTGATTAAACTTTAAATTAATGTTTAATAATGTTTTATACCACTGAGTCCAAGAGGTCCGATTGATTTATAAAATCTTTAAAGTTATATCTTAACACATTTTCAAAGTAGTTTCTACTAGAGCAATATAATTGTAATTTGATTAAACTTTTAATTAATGTTTAATAATGTTTTATACCAATGAGTCCAAGAGGTCCGATTGATTTATAAAATCTTTAAAGTTATATCTTAACACATTTTCAAAGTAGTTTCTAATAGAGCAATATAATTGTAATTTGATTAAACTTTTAATTAATGTTTAATAATGTTTTATACCACTGAGTCCAAGAGGTCCGATTGATTTATAAAATCTTTAAAGTTATATCTTAACACATTTTCAAAGTAGTTCCTACTAGAGCAAAATAATTGTAATTTGATTAAACTTTTAATTAATGTTTAATAATGTTTTATACCACTGAGTTCAAGAGGTCGATTGATTTATAAAATCTTTAAAGTTATATCTTAACACATTTTCAAAGTAGTTTCTACTAGAGCAAAATAATTGTAATTTGATTAAACTTTTAATTAATGTTTAATAATGTTTTATACCACTGAGTCCAAGAGGTCCGATTGATTTATAAAATCTTTAAAGTTATATCTTAACACATTTTCAAAGTAGTTTCTACTAGAGAAATATAATTGTATTTGATTAAACTTTTAATTAATGTTTAATAATGTTTTATACCACTGAGTCCAAGAGGTCCGATTGATTTATAAAATCTTTAAAGTTATATCTTAACACATTTTCAAAGTAGTTTCTACTAGAGCAATATAATTGTAATTTGATTAAAATTTTAATTAATTTTAATAATGTTTTATACCACTGAGTCCAAGAGGTCCGATTGATTTATAAAATCTTTAAAGTTATATCTTAACACATTTTCAAAGTAGTTTCTACTAGAGCAATATAATTGTAATTTGATTAAACTTTAAATTAATGTTTAATAATGTTTTATACCACTGAGTCCAAGACGTCCGATTGATTTAAAAAATCTTTAAAGTTATATCATAACACATTTTCAAAGTAGTTTCTACTAGAGCAATATAATTGGAATTTGATTAAACTTTTAATTAATGTTTAATAATGTTTTATACCACTGAGTCCAAGAGGTCCGATTGATTTATAAAATCTTTAAAGTTATATCTTAACACATTTTCAAAGTAGTTTCTACTAGAGCAAAATAATTGTAATTTGATTAAACTTTTAATTAATGTTTAATAATGTTTTATACCACTGAGTTCAAGAGGTCCGATTGATTTATAAAATCTTTAAAGTTATATCTTAACACATTTTCAAAGTAGTTTCTACTAGAGCAATATAATTGTAATTTGATTAAACTTTTAATTAATGTTTAATAATCTTTTATACCACTGAGTCCAAGAGGTCCGATTGATTTATAAAACCTTTAAAGTTATATCTTAACACATTTTCAAAGTAGTTTCTAATAGAGCAATATAATTGTAATTTGATTAAACTTTTAATTAATGTTTAATAATGTTTTATACCACTGAGTCCAAGAGGTCCGATTGATTTAAAAAATCTTTAAAGTTATATCTTAACACATTTTCAAAGTAGTTTCTAATAGAGCAATATAATTGGAATTTGATTAAACTTTTAATTAATGTTTAATAATGTTTTATCACTGAGTCCAAGAGGTCAGATTGATTTATAAAATCTTTAAAGTTATATCTTAACACATTTTCAAAGTAGTTTCTAATAGAGCAAAATAATTGTAATTTGATTAAACTTTTAATTAAGGTTTAATAATGTTTTATACCACTGAGTCCAAGAGGTCCGATTGATTTATAAAATCTTTAAAGTTATATCTTAACACATTTTCAAAGTAGTTTCTAATAGAGCAATATAATTGTAATTTGATTAAACTTTTAATTAATGTTTAATATGTTTTATACCACTGAGTCCAAGAGGTCCGATTGATTTAAAAAATCTTTAAAGTTATATCTTAACACATTTTCAAAGTAGTTTCTACTAGAGCAATATAATTGGAATTTGATTTAACTTTTAATTAATGTTTAATAATGTTTTATACCACTGAGTCCAAGAGGTCCGATTGATTTATAAAATCTTTAAAGTTATATCTTAACACATTTTCAAAGTAGTTTCTACTAGAGCAAAATAATTGTAAATTGATTAAACTTTTAATTAATGTTTAATAATGTTTTATACCACTGAGTCCAAGAGGTCCGATTGATTTATAAAATCTTTAAAGTTATATCTTAACACATTTTCAAAGTAGTTTCTACTAGAGCAATATAATTGTAATTTGATTAAACTTTTAATTAATGTTTAATAATGTTTTATACCACTGAGTCCAAGAGGTCCGATTGATTTATAAAATCTTTAAAGTTATATCTTAACACATTTTCTAAGTAGTTTCTAATAGAGCAATATAATTGTAATTTGATTAAACTTTTAATTAATGTTTAATAATGTTTTATACCACTGAGTCCAAGAGGTCCGATTGATTTATAAAATCTTTAAGTTATATCTTAACACATTTTCAAAGTAGTTTCTACTAGAGCAATATAATTGTAATTTGATTAAAATTTTAATTAATGTTTAATAATGTTTTATTCCACTGAGTCCAAGAGGTCCGATTGATTTATAAAATCTTTAAAGTTATATCTTAACACATTTTCAAAGTAGTTTCTACTAGAGCAAAATAATTGTAATTTGATTAAACTTTTAATTAATGTTTAATAATGTTTTATACCACTGAGTCCAAGAGGTCCGATTGATTTATAAAATCTTTAAAGTTATATCTTAACACATTTTCAAAGTAGTTTCTACTAGAGCAATATAATTGTAATTTGATTAAAATTTTAATTAATGTTTAATAATGTTTTATACCACTGAGTCCAAGAGGTCCGATTGATATATAAAATCTTTAAAGTTATATCTTAACACATTTTCAAAGTAGTTTCTACTAGAGCAATATAATTGTAATTTGATTAAACTTTTAATTAATGTTTAATAATAATTTATACCACTGAGTCCAAGAGGTCCGATTGATTTATAAAATCTTTAAAGTTATATCTTAACACATTTTCAAAGTAGTTTCTACTAGAGCAAAATAATTGTAATTTGATTAAACTTTTAATTAATGTTTAATAATGTTTTATACCACTGAGTCCAAGAGGTCCGATTGATTTATAAAATCTTTAAAGTTATATCTTAACACATTTTCAAAGTAGTTTCTACTAGAGCAATATAATTGTAAATTGATTAAACTTTTAATTAATGTTTAATAATGTTTTATACCACTGAGTCCAAGAGGTCCGATTGATTTATAAAATCTTTAAAGTTATATCTTAACACATTTTCAAAGTAGTTTCTACTAGAGCAAAATAATTGTAATTTGATTAAACTTTTAATTAATGTTTAATAATGTTTTATACCACTGAGTTCAAGAGGTCCGATTGATTATAAAATCTTTAAAGTTATATCTTAACACATTTTCAAAGTAGTTTCTACTAGAGCAATATAATTGTAATTTGATTTAATTTTTAATTAATGTTTAATAATGTTTTATACCACTGAGTCCAAGAGGTCCGATTGATTTATAAAATCTTTAAAGTTATATCTTAACACATTTTCAAAGTAGTTTCTACTAGAGCAATATAATTGTAAATTGATTAAACTTTTAATTAATGTTTAATAATGTTTTATACCACTGAGTCCAAGAGGTCCGATTGATTTATAAAATCTTTAAAGTTATATCTTAACACATTTTCAAAGTAGTTTCTACTAGAGCAATATAATTGTAATTTGATTAAACTTTTAATTAATGTTTAATAATGTTTTATACCACTGAGTCCAAGAGGTCCGATTGATTTATAAAATCTTTAAAGTTATATCTTAACACATTTTCAAAGTAGTTTCTACTAGAGCAAAATAATTGTAATTTGATTAAACTTTTAATTAATGTTTAATAATGTTTTATACCACTGAGTTCAAGAGGTCCGATTGATTTATAAAATCTTTAAAGTTATATCTTAACACATTTTCAAAGTAGTTTCTACTAGAGCAATATAATTGTAATTTGATTAAACTTTTAATTAATGTTTAATATGTTTTATACCACTGAGTCCAAGAGGTCCGATTGATTTATAAAATCTTTAAAGTTATATCTTAACACATTTTCAAAGTAGTTTCTACTAGAGCAATATAATTGTAATTTGATTAAACTTTTAATTAATGTTTAATAATGTTTTATACCACTGAGTCCAAGAGGTCCGATTGATTTATAAAATCTTTAAAGTTATATCTTAACACATTTTCAAAGTAGTTTCTACTAGAGCAAAATAATTGTAATTTGATTAAACTTTTAATTAATGTTTAATAATGTTTTATACCACTGAGTTCAAGAGGTCCGATTGATTTATAAAATCTTTAAAGTTATATCTTAACACATTTTCAAAGTAGTTTCTACTAGAGCAATATAATTGTAATTTGATTAAACTTTTAATTAATGTTTAATAATGTTTTATACCACTGAGTCCAAGAGGTCCGATTGATTTATAAAATCTTTAAAGTTATATCTTAACACATTTTCAAAGTAGTTTCTACTAGAGCAATATAATTGTAATTTGATTAAAATTTTAATTAATGTTTAATAATGTTTTATACCACTGAGTCCAAGAGGTCCGATTGATTTATAAAATCTTTAAAGTTATATCTTAACACATTTTCAAAGTAGTTTCTACTAGAGCAATATAATTGTAATTTGATTAAAATTTTAATTAATGTTTAATAATGTTTTATACCACTGAGTCCAAGAGGTCCGATTGATTTATAAAATCTTTAAAGTTATATCTTAACACATTTTCAAAGTAGTTTCTACTAGAGCAATATATTGTAAATTGATTAAACTTTTAATTAATGTTTAATAATGTTTTATACCACTGAGTCCAAGAGATCCGATTGATTTATAAAATCTTTAAAGTTAATCTTAACACATTCTCAAAGTAGTTTCTAATAGAGCAATATAATTGTAATTTGATTAAACTTTTAATTAATGTTTAATAATGTTTTATACCACTGAGTCCAAGAGGTCCGATTGATTTATAAAATCTTTAAAGTTATATCTTAACACATTTTCAAAGTAGTTTCTAATAGAGCAATATAATTGTAATTTGATTAAAATTTTAATTAATGTTTAATAATGTTTTATACCACTGAGTCCAAGAGGTCCGATTGATTTATAAAATCTTTAAAGTTATATCTTAACACATTTTCAAAGTAGTTTCTACTAGAGCAAAATAATTGTAATTTGATTAAACTTTTAATTAATGTTTAATAATGTTTTATACCACTGAGTCCAAGAGGTCCGATTGATTTATAAAATCTTTAAAGTTATATCTTAACACATTTTCAAAGTAGTTTCTACTAGAGCAATATAATTGTAAATTGATTAAACTTTTAATTAATGTTTAATAATGTTTTATACCACTGAGTCCAAGAGGTCCGATTGATTTATAAAATCTTTAAAGTTATATCTTAACACATTTCAAAGTAGTTTCTACTAGAGCAATATAATTGTAAATTGATTAAACTTTTAATTAATGTTTAATAATGTTTTATACCACTGAGTCCAAGAGGTCCGATTGATTTATAAAATCTTTAAAGTTATATCTTAACACATTTCAAAGTAGTTTCTACTAGAGCAAAATAATTGTAATTTGATTAAACTTTAAATTAATGTTAAATAATGTTTTATACCACTGAGTCCAAGAGGTCCGATTGATTTATAAAATCTTTAAAGTTATATCTTAAAACATTTTCAAAGTAGTTTCTATAGAGAAATATAATTGCAATTTGATTAACTTTAAATTAATGTTTAATAATGTTTTATACCACTGAGTCCAAGAGGTCCGATTGATTTATAAAATCTTTAAAGTTATATCTTAACACATTTTCAAAGTAGTTTCTACTAGAGCAATATAATTGTAATTTGATTAAACTTTTAATTAATGTTTAATAATGTTTTATACCACTGAGTCCAAGAGGTCCGATTGATATATAAAATCTTTAAAGTTATATCTTAACACATTTTCAAAGTAGTTTCTACTAGAGCAAAATAATTGTAATTTGATTAAACTTTTAATTAATGTTTAATAATAATTTATACCACTGAGTCCAAGAGGTCGATTGATTTATAAAATCTTTAAAGTTATATCTTAACACATTTCCAAAGTAGTTTCTACTAGAGCAATATAATTGTAATTTGATTAAACTTTTAATTAATGTTTAATAATGTTTTATACTACTGAGTCCAAGAGGTCCGATTGATTTATAAAATCTTTAAAGTTATATCTTAACACATTTTCAAAGTAGTTTCTACTAGAGCAATATAATTGTAATTTGATTAAACTTTTAATTAATGTTTAATAATGTTTTATACCACTGAGTCCAAGAGGTCCGATTGAATTATAAAATCTTTAAAGATATATCTTAACACATTTTCAAAGTAGTTTCTACTAGAGCAATATAATTGTAAATTGATTAAACTTTTAATTAATGTTTAATAATGTTTTATACCACTGAGTCCAAGAGGTCCGATTGATTTATAAAATCTTTAAAGTTATATCTTAACACATTTTCAAAGTAGTTTCTAATAGAGCAATATAATTGTAATTTGATTAAACTTTTAATTAATGTTTAATAATGTTTTATACCAATGAGTCCAAGAGGTCCGATTGATTTATAAAATCTTTAAGTTATATCTTAACACATTTTCAAAGTAGTTTCTACTAGAGCAATATAATTGTAATTTGATTAAAATTTTAATTAATGTTTAATAATGTTTTATACCACTGAGTCCAAGAGGTCCGATTGATATATAAAATCTTTAAAGTTATATCTTAACACATTTTCAAAGTAGTTTCTACTAGAGCAAAATAATTGTAATTTGATTAAACTTTTAATTAATGTTTAATAATAATTTATACCACTGAGTCCAAGAGGTCGATTGATTTATAAAATCTTTAAAGTTATATCTTAACACATTTTCAAAGTAGTTTCTACTAGAGCAATATAATTGTAATTTGATTAAAATTTTAATTAATGTTTAATAATGTTTTATACCACTGAGTCCAAGAGGTCCGATTGATTTAAAAAATCTTTAAAGTTATATCTTAACACATTGTCAAAGTAGTTTCTACTAGAGCAATATAATTGTAAATTGATTAAAATTTTAATTAATGTTTAATAATGTTTTATACCACTGAGTCCAAGAGGTCCGATTGATTTATAAAATCTTTAAAGTTATATCTTAACACATTTTCAAAGTAGTTTCTACTAGAGCAAAATAATTGTAATTTGATTAAACTTTTAATTAATGTTTAATAATGTTTTATACCACTGAGTCCAAGAGGTCCGATTGATTTATAAAATCTTTAAAGTTATATCTTAACACATTTTCAAAGTAGTTTCTACTAGAGCAAAATAATTGTAATTTGATTAAACTTTTAATTAATGTTTAATAATGTTTTATACCACTGAGTCCAAGAGGTCCGATTGATTTATAAAATCTTTAAAGTTATATCTTAACACATTTTCAAAGTAGTTTCTAATAGAGCAATATAATTGTAATTTGATTAAACTTTTAATTAATGTTTAATAATGTTTTATACCACTGAGTCCAAGAGGTCCGATTGAATTATAAAATCTTTAAAGATATATCTTAACACATTTTCAAAGTAGTTTCTACTAGAGCAAAATAATTGTAATTTGATTAAACTTTTAATTAATGTTTAATAATGTTTTATACCACTGAGTCCAAGAGGTCCGATTGATTTATAAAATCTTTAAAGTTATATCTTAACACATTTTCAAAGTAGTTTCTACTAGAGCAAAATAATTGTAATTTGATTAAACTTTTAATTAATGTTTAATAATGTTTTATACCACTGAGTCCAAGAGGTCCGATTGATTTATAAAATCTTTAAAGTTATATCTTAACACATTTTCAAAGTAGTTTCTACTAGAGCAATATAATTGTAAATTGATTAAACTTTTAATTAATGTTTAATAATGTTTTATACCACTGAGTCCAAGAGGTCCGATTGATTTATAAAATCTTTAAAGTTATATCTTAACACATTTTCAAAGTAGTTTCTACTAGAGCATGATAATTGTAATTTGATTAAAATTTTAATTAATGTTTAATAATGTTTTATACCACTGAGTCCAAGAGGTCCGATTGATTTAAAAAATCTTTAAAGTTATATCTTAACACATTTTCAAAGTAGTTTCTACTAGAGCAATATAATTGTAATTTGATTAAACTTTAAATTAATGTTTAATAATGTTTTATACCACTGAGTCCAAGACGTCCGATTGATTTATAAAATCTTTAAAGTTATATCATAACACATTTTCAAAGTAGTTTCTAATAGAGCAATATAATTGTAATTTGATTAAACTTTTAATTAATGTTTAATAATGTTTTATACCACTGAGTCCAAGAGGTCCGATTGATTTAAAAAATCTTTAAAGTTATATCTTAACACATTTTCAAAGTAGTTTCTACTAGAGCAATATAATTGGAATTTGATTTAACTTTTAATTAATGTTTAATAATGTTTTATACCACTGAGTCCAAGAGGTCCGATTGATTTATAAAACCTTTAAAGTTATATCTTAACACATTTTCAAAGTAGTTTCTACTAGAGCAATATAATTGTAAATTGATTAAACTTTTAATTAATGTTTAATAATGTTTTATACCACTGAGTCCAAGAGGTCCGATGATTTATAAAATCTTTAAAGTTATATCTTAACACATTTTCAAAGTAGTTTCTAATAGAGCAATATAATTGTAATTTGATTAAAATTTTAATTAATGTTTAATAATGTTTAATACCACTGAGTCCAAGAGGTCCGATTGATTTATAAAATCTTTAAAGTTATATCTTAACACATTTTCAAAGTAGTTTCTAATAGAGCAATATAATTGTAATTTGATTAAACTTTTAATTAATGTTTAATAATGTTTTATACCACTGAGTCCAAGAGGTCCGATTGATTTATAAAATCTTTAAAGTTATATCTTAACACATTTTCAAAGTAGTTTCTACTAGAGCAAAATAATTGTAATTTGATTAAACTTTTAATTAATGTTTAATAATGTTTTATACCACTGAGTCCAAGAGGTCCGATTGATTTATAAAATCTTTAAAGTTATATCTTAACACAGTTTCAAAGTAGTTTCTACTAGAGCAAAATAATTGTAAATTGATTAAACTTTTAATTAATGTTTAATAATGTTTTATACCACTGAGTCCAAGAGGTCCGATTGAATTATAAAATCTTTAAAGTTATATCTTAACACATTTTCAAAGTAGTTTCTACTAGAGCAATAAAATTGTAAATTGATTAAACTTTTAATTAATTAATTTATATATATTTTTAATCATAATTCTCCTATTCTCTCTAATTCTTATTGAATTCAAGCATGAATATTTTTAATTATGTCGACTCAAGTTGAATGGTTCTTCGCTATTGTTAGGTCTCATAAAATGCTATTCTAAATATCTAAAAATGTCTCTATGATCTCTTAAAATGATACCCAAATTCTTTATCCAACTTCTTCAATAATTATTGAAGGAGGTCTGTTTTGATTGTTAACGCTTGCTAAGTAACTCATGTAGAACCAAACATCTTGATGCTCATCATTTTTTGAAGTGAGCAATCCAATCGCGTATACTCTGTCTCCAAGGTGCTTGAACATTTCCTAAGAGACTTAATAAAAGTCTCTATGTTTTGAGATTGTTAATTTACTTGACAACCTGCAGAAAGATAGTTCCCCTTGAATCCAGACTGGAATGTTTCTCTTAACTATGAATGATGGTTCAATTGTATTAAAGGTTTCTGAAGTAATGTAAGCCCTCTTTTGCTTTTTGCAGTCTGAGTCCCATTTTTTCTTGATTTTTTGAAGGTCTTGGGCAAATTCTTGATCACTAAAGGTTGCATCTGGTCTAAATCCTTACTAATTTGCGGTTGAAACACAAGCTCTTACAGCTCCCCAGAACTGGTTGTTAGGTGATTTCAATGAGGTTGAGATGATATAGGAGGTCTCTTACTTTTTATCCTCTTCTTAAATGCTCAAATCTGCCATTAATCTATCCACCATTTCCAATCAACAATAATTTTTTATTTTTAATTATGAATAAAAATAAATCAAACTTATTAAATATAAAATAAATGAATATTTAAAATTTTTAAATATTGGGTATTTTAAATTTTAAAAATAGATTTTGTTTAAAATTACATATCATCATCGATTACTCTTTTAATTAAACAATCTTATTAAATTATGAACATTAGTTTTTATATTTTTTATAAATAACTTTACTTTTTAAAGTAAAAAAAGAATTATCTTTATAGATTTTATTATTCTATCAAACCTCTCAGACTAATAGTTATAAAAATAAACTTTAATAAGTAATTAATTTAATTTTTATATTGCTCTAAAATAATTGACTTTGAAATTTTGGATAGAATAACTTTTAAAGATCAACTAATTCAATCGAACCTCCTAGACTGCAAGGTATAAAATAATGATAAACTTTATTTCAATTATATTTAAAATTTTATAAATCTTTATAGAATCTTCTATGAAAGTTAAATAGATAAATGTTTAAAGAAGATTCAACAATAATTGGATCTAAAATTTTAATATATAAAGGTTCGTAGAACCTAAAAATTATAAGTTTGTAACAAACTTTATATACTTTATAAATCAATGATATTGCTTAAAAATAATTAGTTTGGAAAAATAATTTTATAAACTATTTAAAATTTATAAATATTGGCAGTTAGTTTTCAGCAAAGCTTATGACTAAGGTTCTTGTTCGATAAAAAATTCAAAATAAGAAAGTACCTATAGATACTTCATCGCATCTTATAAGCGAGTAAATAAGGTTTAATTTTGTCCTTAACTTTAAGTTGAAATCATTGAAAATTAAAACATATTTATCTCGCTACTAAGAACCGGAAATAAAGTTGTCCAGCTAACAGCGACAATATAAAAATTATGTATTTTTTAGTAAATATATTTCCTCAAATAAAGTATTCTAAAGCAATAATAAAATATAGGAGTCTATATGGTTCGAATAATGAAGGACTTTAAAATAAGTCAAGGCAAGTAATGATAATTAATGTAACAAACATCACTTAATATACAACACGTATATATAATGCTTGTAAATTAAGAATTTGAATTCAAGAGTTTGTAACAAACATTATCTAATAAGTTGTATTAAAGATTCTTAAAAAATATTTAAATATGGTTTTTTGAAAAGAAAATGTGTTTTTGTATATAGAAAAATAATCTGAATAAAAAAATTTATATAATAGTTTGTTTATAAAAAGATATAATTTGTGAAAAATAAAGTAAATTGTAAGAAAGAAATTAATATTTATATATATAAACTTTAAATAAATGTTTAATAATGTTTTATACCACTGAGTCCAAGAGGTCCGATTGATTTATAAAATCTTTAAAGTTATATCTTAACACATTTTCAAAGTAGTTTCTACTAGAGCAATATAATTGTAAATTGATTAAACTTTTAATTAATGTTTAATAATGTTTTATACCACTGAGTCCAAGAGGTCCGATTGATTTATAAAATCTTTAAAGTTATATCTTAACACATTCAAAGTAGTTTCTAATAGAGCAATATAATTGTAAATTGATTAAACTTTTAATTAATGTTTAATAATGTTTTATACCACTGAGTCCAAGAGGTCCGATTGATTTATAAAATCTTTAAAGTTATATCTTAACACATTTTCAAAGTAGTTTCTACTAGAGCAATATAATTGTAATTTGATTAAAATTTTAATTAATGTTTAATAATGTTTTATTCCACTGAGTCCAAGAGGTCCGATTGATTTATAAAATCTTTAAAGTTATATCTTAACACATTTTCAAAGTAGTTTCTACTAGAGCAAAATAATTGTAATTTGATTAAACTTTTAATTAATGTTTAATAATGTTTTATACCACTGAGTTCAAGAGGTCCGATTGATTTATAAAATCTTTAAAGTTATATCTTAACACATTTTCAAAGTAGTTTCTACTAGAGCAATATAATTGTAATTTGATTAAACTTTTAATTAATGTTTAATAATGTTTTATACCACTGAGTCCAAGAGGTCCGATTGATTTATAAAATCTTTAAAGTTATATCTTAACACATTTTCAAAGTAGTTTCTACTAGAGCAATATAATTGTAAATTGATTAAACTTTTAATTAATGTTTAATAATGTTTTATACCACTGAGTCCAAGAGGTCCGATTGATTTATAAAATCTTTAAAGTTATATCTTAACACATTTTCAAAGTAGTTTCTACTAGAGCAAAATAATTGTAAATTGATTAAACTTTTAATAATGTTTAATAATGTTTTATACCACTGAGTCCAAGAGGTCCGATTGATTTATAAAATCTTTAAAGTTATATCTTAAAACATTTTCAAAGTAGTTTCTACTAGAGCAATATAATTGTAAATTGATTAAACTTTTAATTAATGTTTAATAATGTTTTATACCACTGAGTCCAAGAGGTCCGATTGATTTATAAAATCTTTAAAGTTATATCTTACATTTTCAAAGTAGTTTCTACTAGAGCAATATAATTGTAAATTGATTAAACTTTTAATTAATGTTTAATAATGTTTTATACCACTGAGTCCAAGAGGTCCGATTGATTTATAAAATCTTTAAAGTTATATCTTAACACATTTTCAAAGTAGTTTCTACTAGAGCAATATAATTGTAATTTGATTAAAATTTTAATTAATGTTTAATAATGTTTTATACCACTGAGTCCAAGAGGTCCGATTGATTTATAAAATCTTTAAAGTTATATATTAACACATTTTCAAAAGTAGTTTCTACTAGGAGCAATATAATTGTAAATTGATTAAAATTTAAATTAATGTTTAATAATGTTTTATACCACAGAGTCCAAGAGGTCCGATTGATTTAATAAAAATCTTTAAAGTTATATCGTGAACACATTTTCAAAGTAGTTTCTACTAGAGCAATATAATTGTAAATTGATTAAAATTTTAATTAATGTTTAATAATGTTTTATACCACTGAGTCCAAGAGGTCCGATTGATTATAAAATCTTTAAAGTTATATCTTAACACATTTTCAAAGTAGTTTCTACTAGAGCAATATAATTGTAATTTGATTAAACTTTTAATTAATGTTTAATAATGTTTTATACCACTGAGTCCAAGAGGTCCGATTGATTTATAAAATCTTTAAAGTTATATCTTAACACATTTTCAAAGTAGTTTCTACTAGAGCAAAATAATTGTAAATTGATTAAACTTTTAATTAATGTTTAATAATGTTTTATACCACTGAGTCCAAGAGGTCCGATTGATTTATAAAATCTTTAAAGTTATATCTTAAGAACATTGTTCAAAGTAAGTTTCTACTAGAGCAAAATAATTGTAATTTGATTAAACTTTTAATTAATGTTTAATAATGTTTTATACCACTGAGTTCAAGAGGTCCGATTGATTTATAAAATCTTTAAAGTTATATCTTAACACATTTTCAAAGTAGTTTCTACTAGAGCAATATAATTGTAATTTGATTAAACTTTTAATTAATGTTTATAATGTTTTATACCACTGAGTCCAAGAGGTCCGATTGATTTATAAAATCTTTAAAGTTATATCTTAACACATTTTCTAAGTAGTTTCTAATAGAGCAATATAATTGTAATTTGATTAAACTTTTAATTAATGTTTAATAATGTTTTATACCACTGAGTCCAAGAGGTCCGATTGATTTATAAATTCTTTAAAGTTATATCTTAACACATTTTTAAAGTAGTTTCTACTAGAGTAATATAATTGTAATTTGATTAAACTTTTAATTAATGTTTAATAATGTTTTATACCAATGAGTCCAAGAGGTCCGATTGATTTATAAAATCTTTAAAGTTATATCTTAACACATTTTCAAAGTAGTTTCTACTAGAGCAATATAATTGTAATTTGATTAAACTTTTAATTAATGTTTAATAATGTTTTATACCACTGAGTCCAAGAGGTCCGATTGATTTATAAAATCTTTAAAGTTATATCTTAACACATTTTCAAAGTAGTTTCTACTAGAGCAATATAATTGTAATTTGATTAAAATTTTAATTAATGTTTAATAATGTTTTATTCCACTGAGTCCAAGAGGTCCGATTGATTTATAAAATCTTTAAAGTTATATCTTAACACATTTTCAAAGTAGTTTCTACTAGAGCAATATAATTGTAATTTGATTAAACTTTTAATTAATGTTTAATAATGTTTTATACCACTGAGTCCAAGAGGTCCGATTGATTTATAAAATCTTTAAAGTTATATCTTAACACATTTTCTAAGTAGTTTCTAATAGAGCAATATAATTGTAATTTGATTAAACTTTTAATTAATGTTTTAATAATGTTTTATAACCCTGAGTCCAAGAGGTCCGATTTGATTTATAAAATCTTTAAAGTTATATCTTAACACATTTTCTAAGTAGTTTCTAATAGAGCAATATAATTGTAATTTGATTAAACTTTTTAATTAATGTTTTAATAATGGTTTTATACCACTGAAGTCGCAAGAGGTCCCGATTGATTTATAAAATCTTTAAAGTTATATCTTAACACATTTTCTAAGTAGTTTCTAATAGAGCAATATAATTGTAATTTGATTAAACTTTTAATTAATGTTTAATAATGTTTTATTGCGCACTGAGTCCCAAGAGGATACGAGATTGATTTATAAAATCTTTAAAGTTATATCTTAACACATTTTCTAAGTAGTTTCTAATAGAGCAATATAATTGTAATTTGATTAAACTTTTAATTAATGTTTAATAATGTTTTATACCACTGAGTCCAAGAGGTCCGATTGATTTATAAAATCTTTAAAGTTATATCTTAACACATTTTCAAAGTAGTTTCTACTAGAGCAATATAATTGTAATTTGATTTAATTTTTAATTAATGTTTAATAATGTTTTATACCACTGAGTCCAAGAGGTCCGATTGATTTATAAAATCTTTAAAGTTATATCTTAACACATTTTCAAAGTAGTTTCTACTAGAGCAATATAATTGTAAATTGATTAAACTTTTAATTAATGTTTAATAATGTTTTATACCACTGAGTCCAAGAGGTCCGATTGATTTATAAAATCTTTAAAGTTATATCTTAACACATTTTCAAAGTAGTTTCTACTAGAGCAATATAATTGTAATTTGATTAAACTTTTAATTAATGTTTAATAATGTTTTATACCACTGAGTCCAAGAGGTCCGATTGATTTATAAAATCTTTAAAGTTATATCTTAACACATTTTCAAAGTAGTTTCTACTAGAGCAATATAATTGTAATTTGATTTAATTTTTAATTAATGTTTAATAATGTTTTATACCACTGAGTCCAAGAGGTCCGATTGATTTATAAAATCTTTAAAGTTATATCTTAACACATTTTCAAAGTAGTTTCTACTAGAGCAATATAATTGTAAATTGATTAAACTTTTAATTAATGTTTAATAATGTTTTATACCACTGAGTCCAAGAGGTCCGATTGATTTATAAAATCTTTAAAGTTATATCTTAACACATTTTCAAAGTAGTTTCTACTAGAGCAATATAATTGTAATTTGATTAAACTTTTAATTAATGTTTTATAATGTTTTATACCACTGAGTCCAAGAGGTCCGATTGATTTATAAAATCTTTAAAGTTATATCTTAAATCATTTTCAAAGTAGTTTCTACTAGAGCAATATAATTTTTATTTGATTAAACTTTAAATTAATGTTAAATAATGTTTTATACCACTGAGTCCAAGAGGTCCGATTGATTTATAAAATCTTTAAAGTTATATCTTAAGACATTTTCAAAGTAGTTTCTACTAGAGCAATATAATTGTAATTTGATTAAACTTTTAATTAATGTTTTATAATGTTTTATACCACCTAGTCCAAGAGGTCCGATTGATTTATAAAATCTTTAAAGTTATATCTTAAATCATTTTCAAAGTAGTTTCTACTAGTGCAATATAATTGTAATTTGATTAAACTTTTAATTAATGTTTAATAATGTTTTATCCACTGAGTCCAAGAGGTCCGATTGATTTAAAAAATCTTTAAAGTTATATCTTAACACATTTTCAAAGGTAGTTTCTAGCTAGAGCATTATAATTGGAATTTGATTTAACTTTTAATTAATGTTTAATAATGTTTTATACCACTGAGTCCAAGAGGTCCGATTGATTTAAAAAATCTTTAAAGTTATATCTTAACACATTTTCCAAAGTAGGTTTTCTACTAGAGCTATTATAATGGCAATTTGATTTAACTTTTAATTAATGTTTAATAATGTTTTATACCACTGAGTCCAAGAGGTCCGATTGATTTAAAAAATCTTTAAAGTTATATCTTAACACATTTTCAAAGTAGTTTCTACTAGAGCAATATAATTGGAATTTGATTTAACTTTTAATTAATGTTTAATAATGTTTTATACACTGAGTCCAAGAGGTCCGATTGATTTATAAAATCTTTAAAGTTATATCTTAACACATTTTCAAAGTAGTTTCTACTAGAGCAAAATAATTGTAATTTGATTAAACTTTTAATTAATGTTTAATAATGTTTTATACCACTGAGTTCAAGAGGTCCGATTGATTTATAAAATCTTTAAAGTTATATCTTAACACATTTTCAAAGTAGTTTCTACTAGAGCAATATAATTGTAATTTGATTTAATTTTTAATTAATGTTTAATAATGTTTTATACCACTGAGTCCAAGAGGTCCGATTGATTTATAAAATCTTTAAAGTTATATCTTAACACATTTTCAAAGTAGTTTCTACTAGAGCAATATAATTGTAAATTGATTAAACTTTTAATTAATGTTTAATAATGTTTTATACCACTGAGTCCAAGAGGTCCGATTGATTTATAAAATCTTTAAAGTTATATCTTAACCACATTTTCAAAGTAGTTTCTACTAGAGCAATATAATTGTAATTTGATTAAACTTTTAATTAATGTTTAATAATAATTTATACCACTGA
>ARYC01004659.1:0-10812 GCA_000711775.1 Oxytricha trifallax
AAAGTCTTAAACAAGGAAAATAAATAAAAGTTAAAGATTTTGAAATTTAAATATATTGTGAAGCATATTACAGATATACGCACGATATTCTGGCAGTAGAGCGAAACTCCGCTCCAATCGATTCAAGAGAAGTTTCGCTCTAAATTACAAATAGCCATTCAATATAGATTTTTAACTGTAGGAGAAGTTGAAGATAAAGTAAAAACAACTTTAACCCTCTATTTTTAAAATAAATTTAAATATTAATAATTTAATTATATATATTTAATTTAAGATCATTTTTATTTATTGTTATTGTCATCAAACTTCAACATTTTAAAAATTTGAAGCTTGACAATAATTTTGATATGCGTGAACATCTTTTAATAAAAAGTCTGTAAATCTAATTGGAATTAAAACTAATCTAATATGATTTAGAATAATGTTCGATATCTTTATTTTGACTACTTTACATCCATTAATTTTGATTCAAGATTAATTAAGAGCACCCTAAAAGTCCAAATGGATCAATATACAGTTCTATAAAAAATTAATAATTATATATGAAAATTGTACTATATTACTTAAAAAATAACTTGATGAGTAATTATTTTTTCTAATATTAAACAATATTGTACTAATATAAAGCTCAAGCTTCAACCTTATAAAAGGTTGAAGCTTGAGCATTTTTATATAAAAGTTTAATTAACTTTAGCTATAGGTACTTTGAAATATGCAGATAAATTAAGCTATTACAAGTTCGTTTGTTATGTATACTTATAATTATAAAAAATGACGCCTTCCTAGGTGCATCTCGAAAAAGTTAGCTTACTAAACGGGAAACCACTTTTTGATTTCCACCCTCTTTTTAATTAAGATTGAGCGAAGTTTCGCTCTACTGCCAGAATATCGTGCGTATATCTGTAATATACTTCACAATATATTTAAATTTCAAAATCTTTAACTTTTATTTATTTTCCTTGTTTAAGACTTTTATGAATTTTTTTCTCTATTTAAGAATTCATAAATCTTGAGTAATCAATTTATTTTCTTAAGCTACAAAGGTTTTACCTTAATATATTCATATAAAAATTTTTGGATTCAATTCTAAAACCAGTACATTAGATATTTAATAATAATAAATAACAATCAAAATATCTTTCTCTTATTTTCTATCATACATTTAATCACTATAATACTTAAAAAAAACAAACAAACAAATCAGTCAATCACTAAACTTTATTCATTGTAAAATTTAAAGTCATAGATGAAACAAAGTGATCTTTAAATAATTTTGCAAGAATAAATTTTTAAGCACTAAATAAAGATATAAGATTTAATCTATTTTTTTTATTGACTTACTTTTTAATTGAATTAAGCTTAATTAATAAATTGTATTCTATAATTTAATAAGATTTAATTGATCGCATATTAATAATAACACTCTAAAGTTTAAATGCATAATCCCTGATGGTTTTATGAATTCAAAAGATTTTACAGTAGAAATTGTCAAAGAATTAACCATTATTATAAATAAATTAAAATTAAAAAAATAAAAATTCTTAAAACAAGTAAATTTAGCAAATAACATGCCTTATAATCAAAATTTCTATAAAAATACTTTAAAAAAAATTTTTAATCACAAATATTAAGTAATATAATAAATGAAATTTAATTTTCATTTATGTATATATTTAAATTCATATATTTGTAAATTATTATTTACTGAATAAAATAAGTTTAACAATATTGAAGATTCAGTAGCTAATTAAAACTAAAATAAAACAAATACAATTTTAACACTTAAAATGTATGTATTTATTTAAAAGAGACTTATGAATATGATCATGAATCATAAATTTTTTATATTTATTGATTATTTAATTAATCAGACAACGGAATATAATAATATCTACGTTAATTGAAATTAAAATGAAATAAAATGTTTCAAAATAGCAGAAGGGCTTTCATTTTTCAATTATATTAATTAATCTATAGGCAGTTATTATAACTTTTACTATTCATTTTTATCTTTGTTTTCTGTTTTTTATATTTAAAATAAGATATGACTTAATTTTTATTCCTTTATTTTTAATTTAAAAGTAATTTGTTTATTTAATGGCTAAAATTGAAATTAATGTTTGTTTTTTTAATTTCCATTTTATTATATTTTTAAAAAATCAAGTTTATACTAACGATCTTGTGGGAATATTGATTTTATCTTTAAAAATTATTCTATATAATATGGGATTAGAATACAACGGATTATCAGCCTAACTACGCCCCTGAGTTCCTTTAGAATCTTATCAATAAATGGACTATTAGAGCAGGGTCAGCGGCAACTTTCACTCTCCCTGATTAATAAATATTATATTTTATGATTACTATGATATTAACCCTACAGACAAGGTATCAGTATCCCTTCAAACTGCAGAGAAGCACAGGAATTTCTTCAGAATTAAGGACAATAAGTTTATAGTATTTAGCGCTGGATTTCCAGAATTAGGAGACATAGAAATGATAATCTCTCTTACGGATGATCATAAACCTACTCCAAAGACGACAAAGTATAGGCTTACTGTTAGTATAATGCAATCTCCATTTGGCTAAATGGGTAGATAAAATTATTTTTACTCTCATTAAAAAATTTCATAAATTTATTATTGATTTAAATTCAACTTTTAATTATTCTTTTGAAGGTTTAATACAGAATTATTTTTTATATTAAAAGTATCAGTTTAATTATTTTTCGATAAAAATTATTCGACTAATAATTTATAAATTAATCTACATCTTAATTTGTAATACATTATAATATTAATATATAATCTGTAAAATTTAAGATCCCTACTAAATGTAAAATGATTATGTTCAATAAGTAAACGTATCTTCGTCAACAAAACCTTAAGTATTTTCTTTTAATTCTGATTAAGGAGTTAAAGTTTAAACCATTTCTCCTGAAGGAATTGTTAAAATTAATTTTGAGAAGAGTCTAAATCTAACAAACATCACAAATGCTACATAGGAAATTTAAAAAGCTATAGCAATTAAATTTGATGATCCCTTGATAAAAGATTTTAGCTGGACTATCACAGATTTACAAAATTACTCACTTTAATTAAAGATTTCCTTTAATAATCCATTGTTAATTTCTTAAGATCAAGCTGGAACATTCTTGTAGATTATTCTGCTCAACCCAAGCTTATTTGTAAATCTTAAAACAAATAACTCAGTAGCAATTTAAGCAAAGATGCCTCCTTAAATTTTTGAAAGTGACAGTGAGTTCTTAAAGTTATTCTCACAAGTATTTAATTCGACATTGTCTTCACTAATTGTCACATAAGCAGGAGCACAAATTTTAATTTCATAATCACTACAAATCTTCTGGAGTTTTGTAAATACACAGTAAATTATATCGCATCTACCGCTTCTGTAAATTAATGTGCCGGCTAATTTATACTACTTCTTTTTACTTGTGGTGGGGTCCCTTAAGTTCGATTACCTTTTCTCATCAGCTTTGATTTAGGATTCTTTCGATATAAAAGAAGACTATCCCTCTTACGATGAAAATTTTAGGAATTTTGGGTATGATTCAAGCTTAGCAATCCAAAACATGGGATTTAATACTTTCATATTGCTTAAACTCCAATAAAATATGCTCGCAATAAGTTTTTATTTATTGAAAATATATTAAATAATTATGTTCTAACCGAGATACCTCTCCCCACTCCTAACCATACCACCACTTCCCAACTCACCCCCTTCACATCATTAAAAGTTATATTTTTTTTAAAAAATAAAAATCAGATCCCATTATTTTTTTGAATTATATCGAAGGAAGATGATTTGAGAGATTTAAATTTTTAAAATATTAATTATAAATATATTTTTTATGGATTTATATATATATATATATATAAATAGAAATTGACGGGGATGGTAAAGTCAAATTAAACAATAAAAAATAATAGTCTAAATATAATATTACCAAAAATGGCATGAATGAACTAAATTCAGTCCTTGAGGATAAAAACTTTATATGAATTTCGGTATTATAAAGGGAAGGGGGGTATTTCGGTTAGAACATACATAGATTACTAACAATATTAATAAGAAACCTTTTTAAGCCAATTTTAGGAAGCCATGCGAATGAAAATATGATCGTTCTCTCTAATAAATTTATTATTTAAATTTGAGGCAATAATATGTGTTCTGACTTAGACCCCGCCTCATAACCCCTTCCCTCCAACGCTTAACTCCCTCCCTTACCCAAAGACTTTTATAAGATTTTTATATCGCATCAACCCACTCCTTAAGATAGAAAAACTATATTTGGATGAAAAAATATATACTCAGAGTCTAAATCAATTTTTTAACAGATATATTGCACCAAATTATATATATTGAATATATTTGATATATTAAATATAATAAAATTTTTATCGTATATATATTCTAAAAACAATTAGTTTTTTGTTTTTCTATAATTCAACACATTAAATTAGTTTTTTTAGTCATAATCATATGGCCAATACACAGAAATTTTATTTTACAATATTTATTTCTTAAATCTTCTTAATTCGAAAATCCAAAGAATAATTTAATAAAATTTAAATTATTTATTTATAATTTAATGAACTGTTCTTAAACAATTCTAAATTAAAAATTTATTCTCTATAAAAAAAATGGTAACAAAAATTCAAATTCTAAACTAATTATCAATAAAGCAAAGTATTACAAAATTTAAGGGCAATGAATTATTTTATATAGGAATATGAATTTTTGTTACCATTTTTTTTATAGAGAATAAATTTTTAATTTAGAATTGTTTAAGAACAGTTCATTAAATTATAAATAAATAATTTAAATTTTATTAAATTATTCTTTGGATTTTCGAATTAAGAAGATTTAAGAAATAAATATTGTAAAATAAAATTTCTGTGTATTGGCCATATGATAAAAATAAATTTAAATAAAGTAAATTAAATTGATCCGAATATATTTTCCTATGGGAGTATATCTCTAAAAAAGTATACGGACAAAGTGAGAGTAATTAAAAATATAAAAATAACATCAAAATAGTAATTAAATGAAAATAAAACTAAAAAAATATTTATCATTTTATATTTATAAATGTTGTTATGATATAGAAATGTCATGAAGGAAGTCTATTCAGACTTTGGGGATATGATTTTTAAAAATATTAAATTAGGTATTTAGAGGCTTTAGTTTTGAGGGGGGGGGGAGGTTGTTATCTTGGTTAAGTGGTTGGGGAGGGGTACCTATGGGTGGACACTTATATTTTCTGAAATAAATATATTTACATGAATTTCTGTTATCAAAACTTTTAAAGCTTACGTAAACTCTAATAAAACACTTATAATTAAGCATTAATTGCTCGTCTCCTCGACGATTAAAATCTAAACTACTGAAGTGGTTTTATATTATTGTCTTATAATTGGAGTATTATTGTTAATAATTTTGAGAAAATTTTCATTATTTGTGGTTTTACAAACTAAAAATTATACTAATCTAATTGGTTTATTTAATCATATTGATATTATAGAAATTTCAATTTGAATTTAATGAACTGAGTGCTTTTAATTTAGCTGGATAGTATACTTTTAAGCTTCGTTAATTATTGATATATTTATTATTATCAACGACGTATTAATTTTATGATATATTAGTAATTGTGATTTATGTCCCCTCTTTTAGTGATATTTGCTTTGATCTTCATGGTATTTTCAATTTTTATTCCAAAGTAAGAATCATTAATTTAAAGGTTTTATAGATTTAAAAAATTGGCAAGTTTCCTTCAAAGGCTATTTGTGTTTAGTTTTCCAATAAGATTATTTATAGAATCTTATCTTAACATTGCTTTGAGCTCCTTGATTAACATTCACTTCCTCAGTTTAAAAGGATCTTACGGAGAAGGATTGTCCTCTATATTAGCTCTATTATTTACAGTAAGAAATCAATTCGCTTGACTCATTATTAATTATTAAATATGGAAATTAATAATAAAGATAATTACAAGAGTTATATATTAATTTTCTTTATATTTAGCATGAAAAAAAATGATTTAGGAATCACATATAATTTTCCTAAATTCCATCACGAAATTAATTTATCATTTTAAATGAATTTAAATTTAAATCATTAACTTTCTTTAAAAATTTAAATAATTACTGACGCATGAAATAAACTATTGTAATAGTTAATAAGATTTTGTCAAATAACTTTGTACTTCTATAAGTAATATTAGGGACTTGCTGTAACGATTCCAATTTTATTAAGTTTGTATTTACTCTAAGCAAAAACTTTAGATAAGCAGAAATCATCAATAAGAACATTTAGCTAAATAAATATAATAAAAGGAGTGAATGTTTTAATTTAATCATTTTCTGTACATTTTAATGCCAAAGAATTTATATATAAAACTGCTTTTCTATGAACAAAAAAAAATAAGTATATACATAAATTATTCTTCTAAATATCATTTATAAAAGTAAGCACTAAAAAAGTTAGAATTAATAAAAATACTATTTTAGTAGTCATTAAGTAAAGATAATGATTCTTAATAAACTTACTTAAAAAAATTTTAATTTAAAATACAAAATGTCTTACTTTAATTTTTGAAAAATAAAAACTGTATAATTTTGTCAATATTTATATAATCATGTCATTTTACACCATAACAGAAATATAAATTTTGCGGTAAAACTTCTTATATTCTTTTAACAATAATTTAAAACATATCCAAAAGTTTATTAAATTAAATATTTGCCTATTATTATACTAATTTTGCTAATTCTTCGAGAATTTAAGTTTAAGAAGCACCCTCTCAAAATTATACTTTGTGTTTTTCTTCATAAGAAGATTCACATATGTTTTGTCGATGATGTATTTGAGAGACTAAGCTTATCTTTAAATAACTGTATTTTAGATTTAGACATTGCTATAAGTATCGTACTTGCTGCATGCTAAACCATTAGAAGACAAAATGACAAACTAAAGATAAAGTAAATTAATAAAATTGTGTTTCACTTAGCTTAATATTTTTTTCAGGTCTAAGTGTTTCTATTCCCTAAAAATTCCTTTATTTCTTTTTACTATGATTATTTAAACTACTGTTAAAATTATTATTTCTAAAATTTTAAATTCAATTTAATTAAGTTTCATAAACTTCATTATTCTTAATATTTTAAAGGTATTGTGAATCTGTTTACAGAATTTCTTTTACACAAATATCTAATATTTTAAAGACATTATTTTATTTTGAATTAAGCTAATTAATTTAATTTATACTTGAATTTATTTATAAAATTCAAGTATAAATAAAAAAATAAACTATATTGAAATAATGAATGAAACATTGGTTTTAATAAATTCCTAAATATTGATAATCTACACTGACGCAAACTAAGATCCTTATCTTCGTTATGATGTTGGTTGGGCCGTACTACTTTTGATTTCAATATTATGAGAGTTTAACTTTGCTAAAGAACTCAATATTTACTAATTTTGGAATAAAATGGAATTAAAGAAATATATTCGAGATAATCTTATATTTTCCATACTTTTTTAAAAAAAACATTTTAATCTACATTTTATTAAAGAGGGCTATATTTAAAATTATTTTGGTCTGAAATAAAGAATAATAGCAACACGTTTTCTTTTTATACTAGTTATATAAGGATAATATATCAGACGTTAAAGACTAATAATATTTATAATTTAATATATTATATTTCTGCAATAATCACCTTAATTAACCTAATAATTTGCTTGATTTAACTTATGAAAACGGTTATAAGATTCAGTAGGAAGTTTAGATGTTATCAGAAATTAAGGAAGCTGAGAATTTTTAATAAACAATTTTTTTCTAAATATAGAATGTAGTATTAGTTAATTTATAAAAAACCAATTAATTTACCAATAATTTATGTGTTATATTTTCAGAGTAATTTGAAGGTGCTTTCCTAAAACTAATATTCATGTGAAAACTAATACTCACTTTTAAAAACCTCACTTTATCAAGATGAGTTTTGGCACAGAGTTATTATTAAGAGAATCAATTTGTAAGGTTTAAAATTTTGAAAGGAAATCAAGAAATTTCCTTCTTATTTTCTCTCTTCAAAGAATGAAATCTCTGTCCTCCCACTGTGTTAATCTCAATAACCATGCAAAAAAGTGATAAAGTATCTTATTTATCACTACCGTTAGTTCTCATTGTATATATTGAGATCCAAGCATCATCTTATTTCTATTCCTATCTAAATCTGAAATGAATTATTTTAAACAGCTAATAATTATATCAGTTTGATCTACCCACTTTAGGGGTGTGACCTCATATCAGTTAATCTAAAATTCTCTTCTTTACCTGAAAGTCCTTAGTATTGCAAAAATCTAATTTGAATTATTACAAACTTGAAATGTGGACTCTGGCCAATCCCGATATCCCCTTCCATGCTAATCTTTTTTCTAAGAAATTTGTAGTCCCCATGAAGCCGACTCGTTAATTTACAGGAGATACCGGTAATCTATCAGATACTTTAAGTAGAATGTTTCCTTCTGTTAGCAATAATTTCAATCAGAATTTCTAGATGAGGATGGTCTAATAAATGAAGGAATCAAGATAATTGTCGCAAAGAATTATCGAACAACCCACCTATAACTAAGATTAACAATTATGCAATTAATAGCAGTCTGAAAAAGATTAAGAATTAATAGAGTTTATGGGCGGGAAGTATTTTAGAAGAATGAGGGGGATTCATGTTACTAGAAATAATTATTTTACCAATTTTGGTGATTGATAAATTGTATAATTAAAGAACTTAAAAAACTAATTTACAATATTTTCTAGAGTCAAATATTATTATGAGAAAATTTTAATATTCAAATTTACAAATACATTAGCACTTAAACATTTGACGTTAAAAATTGCTTTAAAATTAAGAAATTTATAGATATTTTATTATACTAGATTGCTCATAAATTTATTATTTTATTTTCTTTGGGAATCCCCAAATTTACTGATGATGAAGATTTAAATTATTCCGTATAGAATAAATAACAAAATATATGATGAAAAATTGCTTTGCAACTACCATCCCCCAATTTTTATGATTTTTATAAAAATCTTTATTTTCTTTTAATGTTTAATATATTTTTTTCCTTCAAAAAATACAAACACTTATTTTAAGCAAATTACACTGAAACTTTTTTATCATTAAATTAAAAATCTTGAAGAATTTTCTATTTTTTTATGATAAAAAGTTTATAGAAAATTTAAGAAAATTATTATATTAATTATTTTAAAAAAGTTAATTGTAAATTGGTTTAAAATAGTTGTAGGTATTATAAAAATCTATGAATACAAGATTTAAAAAAAATATATAAATTTTTAAATAAAAATAATCACATAAAGTCTTAGGGTATTTGTTGAGTGGGGGAATTAATCTTGGTCAGAACATATGATAAGTATTATTTTTAAACTGAGTATAAATATTAATTGAGCTTAATAAAAAGTTAAATTCCTAATTATTATAATCTAGATTATTTCATTTGCATATATATTTAAAGATAAATAATTTTTAATCATTTCCCATAAATATTTTGAATATTTCAATGATATAATGAAATGTGGTATCGTAATATTTAAATCTTATTTCTATCTCCCTATTTTAAATGAAATTTAATTTAATTAATATATAAATGTATTTTTTAATAGAAGATATTTGAAAATTAAATATCTAATTTATAAAAATGTATAGATGTTTATTATGAATATTAGTAATATCTAATGAAATAAAAGATATTTGTTGATATTAATAATTTGGAAATTTGGAAATTTGTATAAAAATATTAAACTTTAAATTTGATTGTTAGGTGATACCTATCCCATCAAGGATTTTCTAATAGAGCTTTCTCATACACCAGGACCTACAGAAGGAAGGCCAAATTGCTAGATTTTCAGAGTATAAGAGGCCCGTCGACGGTGTTCAATCTGATAAATTCCATACTCTTTGAGAGGGATTGAGCCCTAGGATTTCCTTGAAATTGATTAGCTGCTACCTTGCGTGAATTTAGTTTCATAATTATTAAAAATTAGGATGAACGTGGTCCATAGCCTTCGAAAGTGAGAAGACGAAAGAACCATACATACAAACTATTAGTAATGCATAAAAAGAGAGATGAGAGAGTTGCTGTAATACCTTTCATTTCCTTTTCAATATTAGACAAAACGATTTTATTTGAATTTTTTAATATTTCATAATCATTTGAGAACCAAACTATTCATATAAAATTGAGCCTTGTAATCCTTCTTATGGATTTAAGTTTTTATAATTACGGCGATTTAATAAATTGAAGCATTTAATTAATTACTCATTAACAAAAGAATAAAATTCTTTTTAATTCTTACAATTATTTTTACTTTTTTCTAAGATTATTACTAGAAATATTAATAATATTGTTAACTCTTTCTTTGTCATATATGATTTTGTTATATTAAATATTTAAATATTCTTAATGATTTAATTTATAAAAGAGCAAATATAAGTAAATATAGAATTTAAAATTCACAGCTCTTTTGAGTATTTTATTCTTAGTTTAAATATTATATTTTTTAATACCTCAATCTACATCAATAATGTGTATTAAAAACAACCTAAATATTTTATGAAAACGCTTAAGGTTGATTAAAAATGTTTAGTTTTAAAAATTTTAGCTAAATTAATTTAAAAATTAAATTATTCTTTTGAAATTATTTGTAAGACTACTTAATTAAATAAGTATGATTCTAATTATATATATATATAGAAATTA
>ARYC01004660.1:0-39156 GCA_000711775.1 Oxytricha trifallax
TCAAACAGTAAATTTGATATAATTTATTTAACTTGAGACATATATAAAGATATTCTCCAAAAATTAATGCTGAAAATATAAATAGGAATCAGCAATTACTTAATGTAGTATTGTAAAACCCGAAAATAATGAAAGATACATCGCCTAAAAGCTCTTTAAAAATCAAATAGCTCATAAATTTGAATTAAATAAAAAAATTTAAATGAGATTTGCTCAGAAATCTCAATGAATTAACTGTCTAAACAAGAGACCTTATTGAACTTGAATGATTGCTGGGATTTTAATTTTTATCATTGCAAATATTTTTCATTACATATTTATTGTTAAACACCAATTTACATATTTTATTTAGCTTTGGCATCAGCAATTGGAGGACTATGTGAAGTACAACTATAGAAGTGATATTGTTTAATAAAAACTAGCTTTATTATACTTGAAAAACGACTATTTGACACTGCTAGATGAGAAATTTTTTCTAATACCATTATCTGAAGTGAAGTTTATTAAATATAAACTATAACTAATTAGGTGGTTCAACTAGGAGTAAAATAAAATTAGAATAATTGTAAATAAAATTTCGGACCTACTGTCCAGACGGTTGGTCACCTGACCAATTCTGAAAGGTTAGGGGGTTCAAAACCCAGGGTTCGCTGATATTTGTACCTGGTAAAAAGTACGGAATATCCCTGGGTTTTGTGAAGTCTGTACCTGGTAAAAAGCACGGGATACTCGTCCGGAGCTGGTATGACGTTAAATGGCAGTACATGACTCGGCTTGGAAATCCGGAGTGGGTACATGGAAGAAAGGACACGTGTTTGGACTACGGTCGAGTTTGGTGGTGACCACACTTGATGCTTACGGAGGGGAGATCGGGAGGAAGAATATCTTCAATATTATTTTCGTTTAATATTAATTTTCTAATTTCTTAACTAACTAACTAATTTTTAATAAATAAAGCCATTATTATTTATGAGCTTATGAAAAGTAATATATTTCATATAAGATTGTCATCAACTTTAAACTTATATTTACTAAATTAAGTTTTATTTTATACAATTTATAAATTCTTAATAAAATGAATTGTTTATCCAATCTTATTAGTTAATATATATTTAAATTATTCTAATCGTTTGTTTATAATTTTTATATTTTATACTCTTTATATATATTTAAATATAGCTTTTAAAAAGATAAACTTTGCTAAATTTAAATAACATAGAATTATACGTTATTGCATAAGAGGAATTAAAATAAACAAAACAAATTATATTAGCATTTAAGATTAATATTTACATTTTTTATTATTTACTCATTCTTATTTGATATGTGTAAGTTATTTCATCAAACATTATTTTATGAGTATTTCAAGCAAAAATAACTTCTAAATATGTCTTAAGATTTCTCTAATTATTTTATTAGTATGATTGGCAAATATTTTTAGGCTCTCCGTAGAAAATTTTTGAAACAATAAATTAACTAAAGACTGCTTAAATGCTAATAGTATTGAGTGAATCATCCCTAAGTTAAAAAGAATAGACTTGTCTTAAATAACTTTTGGAATAAATGAAATAAAATTCCCAACATTATGCTCAATGAAAAATTTTATGTAAATTTACCATCACGACAAGCTCTTATTGCAATCTAAAATAGGGTATAGTATAATACTTAAACGAACATTATTATTAAATTAAAAAGTTATAAGGATAGGGTGACCCACAGGTGCCCTAGGCTGGAGACTTTCTAATAGAGCTTTCTACTACACTAAGGCCAACAGAGGGCAGGTAGGGGGTTGCTGGTCACAACGCATGAGGGACCAGTCGGCGGGGTTCAATCTGTCATATCCTAGACTCCTTGAGTCTCTGCACGCTAAGGATTTCCCTGCATAGATGAGTTACCTGGCTTGAGTTCAGTTTCCTAGGTAATAGGTAGCTGGATGAAGGTACGCTCTGCCTTCGAAAGTGAGAAAACGAAAACCATTGAAGCCAACGATAAGGATTTTTCTCCCACACCAGGTTAGGGTGCTGAAGCTACCACAGCGAAGGGGTAGGGATTACGTTTCCCAGCAGCGGTGGGACCGATAAGCGTTTTTCTCCATCTTATGTCACTCAGTTAGATCTCACATGCTCTGTCCCCAAGTACAAACTGTGGTGACATCTTGATTTTGGGAGAAGACTAGGTAATAGCGAGAATGGTTTTTTCGGAGTTTTTGGTCTTCACGACGTAATACGTCACGGAAGTTTGCCACGTCAACTCACTCAGATACGTCTACGTCACGAATAAAATATATGGTTTGATTTTAGTATTAAACAGTGATATGTTAAAATTATTTGATTTTAAATCATTAATCATCATCATCACTTAAACGAATTCTACATGAAATAAATTTTCATCCCCATCTCTTAATTCAGTCAAAATAGAAACAAAATCTAGAATATATAGAAGTTTCATAAATATATAACTTTATAGAGGCAAGATTCAATGAGTATTATAATATTATTTAATAAATTTGTTTAATTTTTAGTATTTTAAATATTACTTTGGTACCAAGTTGCAAAATTATTATATTTTTACTACTTGGTCCCAATAATTATATTAATTTTATTTAATTATTATTTTAAATGAATTATTAAAGAATTAAAATTAATAGTGCAATTACTTATCTATTAAATTTACATTTCATTATCTCATAGTCTTAGAAAAAGAGTAAACTATATATTAATTCCTAGAATAAGATCTAAAAAACTTATCAAATTTTAAGCATTAAATAATTATAATTTTTGTAATAAATAAGCACGAATAAATAACATTTAATATTAATAGAAATTTAATGTAATTTCAAAACAACAATTTGAATTATCTTTATTTTATTTATAAATTTTATATTAATATATTAGGATTGGTACCAAGTAGCTTCAACCGAGACCCCCCCTCTCAGACCTAAAACGAGACCCCCCTCCCACCATAACTAGACCCCCTCCCACCTCAACAACATCCCAATTCATATGAAAATTTTTAATCGATATTTAAATCATTTTCCTTTATGACATCTTGACCTCCTAATATTTTATATACATAAACTATATCATTTTTTTAAAAAAATTTTCCAAAAAATCAAATGCTACTCTTTATTAAATTTCTCATTTAACAACTTTCACTACATCCGCCCTCTTTTTTATTGAGATGCTCTCATAGAAAATTAATTAAAAGTATATTTCCATTTGATTCGATAATTAATATAATAAAATTTATGAGCCAACAAACTCATACAATTTTATTTAATCTGTATTCGGAAAATGATTAATTTTTATGATAAATTTTTCCAATTTTCTATAATTATTACTATCAACATTTTTATAGAAACTAATAATTATCGAAAAAATAAATATGAAAGAATATTAAAATAAAACCTAATTTAAGCATGTATAATTAATTAGTTTGTAATGGGACTGATTTTTTATCATTATTATTTAATGCTGTACGTAAATTAAACTGGGGCTTAAGCCAACCAGATAGATATAATCAGATATTCATACTTTGAATTTTGGAGATCCAATTCATATTTTCGGAACTGATTTAAATATAAATAACTTCATGATTTATTAAAAGATAGTTAATTTGAAAATAATTATACATGCTTAAATTAGGTTTTATTTTAATATTCTTTCATATTTATTTTTTCGATAATTATTAGTTTCTATAAAAATGTTGATAGTAATAATTATAGAAAATTGGAAAAATTTATCATAAAAATTAATCATTTTCCGAATACAGATTAAATAAAATTGTATGAGTTTGTTGGCTCATAAATTTTATTATATTAATTATCGAATCAAATGGAAATATACTTTTAATTAATTTTCTATGAGAGCATCTCAATAAAAAAGAGGGCGGATGTAGTGAAAGTTGTTAAATGAGAAATTTAATAAAGAGTAGCATTTGATTTTTTGGAAAATTTTTTTAAAAAAATGATATAGTTTATGTATATAAAATATTAGGAGGTCAAGATGTCATAAAGGAAAATGATTTAAATATCGATAATCAAAATTTTCATATGAATAGGGATGTTGTTGAGGTGGGAGGGGGTCTAGTTATGGTGGGAGGGGGTCTCGTTTTAGGTCTGGAGGGGGGGTGAGAGGGGGTCTCGTTGGAACAAGTAGCAAAAATATAAAACTTTTACTACTTGGTCCCATATAAATATAATAATTAAATATGTTAAACAAATTTCTTAGATTAAATTATAAAAATTATTTAAGTTTATATTATTTATATCAATTCATGTATTTTAGGGTTTTCAAATTTCAAGTTTTTATACTATTTTGACTGATTGTTGCTTTCTTTGCCTACTTTATTATAGTGAGCTATTTTAAAATATATTAGGTTCTGTAATGCTTTTCTATTAAATGGAAAAATTTCCAAAGAGGAAGACTAGTTGCAAATAAATCATATCAACTAGAGAAATGCTGTGTTAATCTTATCTGAAGCATAAGAACAAGAACAGATTTTGATTCTTATTGTTTGAAGATAGTATGGTTTATTATTGGTTTATCATTGAAATTTATTAAAAATATCAACTATATGCCGGCTGCTCGATCAATTTTGACAGTAACTCTTTGATAATAAGTAAAATTAACTTAATTTCCAAATATAATTATTTAATTCAATAATTTATTCACACAATTCTTATATTTTTTATTCTAATCTAATTTAATCAATCTCAAAATTAAAAAAATAGACCCCAAAAAATATTAAATAACTCAACATTCAATAAAAAATCCGTTAATAGAATTAAACTTTACAATATTGAAAGTTCATTCTTTTAATTTTTAAGTTGAGGATAAAATTTACTAATCAAATAGATATCACAGATTATTTAAATAGAATCTTAGTTTTATATATTATTTATGACTTGTATTTTAAAATCTTTGTTTTATTAAATTGAACTCTTTATTTGATATATTATATTTCTATTTACTGATTTAATGTATGAGCTCTATATAATATTTATTTGGCACGCATATCCAAATAATTCAAAATTTCAAGATAGATATTCTTAAATTAAATAATTATAAATATTAAACAGTGTGAGAAAATTATTTATTAATATTTTATTTATATTTTTTAAATTTTATAAATTTTACTTTATGAAACACATTTCAGTTAATCTACAAACTCTATTGAGTGGCATTTAGGAAATTTGATAAAATCATGATGAGATGACTGTCAATAATTAGCTCAAAGCAACTTAATTTGGAATTTAATAAGAAAAATAGTCAGAAATTTGTTTATTTGTTAACTTATTTGATAAATAAATATGATTGATAAATTTCTTACAACATAT
Organism: Oxytricha trifallax; assembly: GCA_000711775.1. NCBI lineage: Eukaryota > Ciliophora > Spirotrichea > Sporadotrichida > Oxytrichidae > Oxytricha > Oxytricha trifallax. The sequence continues at coordinate 5,339 of ARYC01004660.1, forward strand.
TTGACAAAAAAGAATTACCAGATCCTTACAACAACAAAACTTTAATTTCCTCTATTACAAATTAAACAGCTCACGAAAAGCAAGAAGCTTCGCACAAAAAGCTAAATATGAGAATAATGAAGAAATAATTTTTTAATAAAGATTAAACATGCTTAAAATAGAATTCACTATTAAAATAATAAAAATAAAAATCTAAGTAGTCTGCCATATATTTTACACTTCAAACATGTTTTGTGGTAGAGTACTTTAATTTTTTTAATTTGATTAAATTTTTTAATTTTATTACATTAATTTTATATGGAAAGCATGGAAAAATATGATTAAAAATTTGGGGGGGGGAAATTTCCTGCCCCAAAATTTTATATGCACCCAAGGGGGGAAGTTTCCTGCCCCCAAAAAGGTAGTTTCCTGCCCGTACATAAAAATATGCAATTTTTATAATTTTCAAAGAAACTTTATCATCTATTATTATGTAGTTTTTTTAAAAAATTTAGCTTCAAATATCATTTCTACCATGAGAATCAATTTAAAATTTAATGAAAATTACATTAATTATTAATAAAAAACACTTATTTTAGCCTTGTCAATAATATATAATTTGATAACGATAATTATGTACCTTGAAAATTATATAATAATTAATGATGTATAGTACATGGTTATGGTTATTGAAATTGAAATTTATTTGTTTCTATTAAATTTATTGCAAAAACATAAAATTTAATGTTGGCGGCAGGAAACTACCTTTTGGGGCAGGAAACTGTCTGGGGGCAGGAAACTTCCCCCCCCCAAAATTTAATAGTGAAATTATCCTATATTTTTACTTTATTAGGTAAAATGATTTTTAGATTTCTAAGTTTCTTATATTTATTAATTAATCAACCAAATTTTTATAATATATTTTCAGATTAATATATTGTGATTTTCATAAATTTCTTTTAATATTAAATTCTAAACATGTGTAATCTATTTTAATCAATTGCTTCACAAAAAATATCATTTTAGCTAATTAAAAGCTAAAGGAATTGAAGTTAAATGGCGAAGGTGGCTAGACTCAAATAGAATAAGATGCTTTAGATGAAACAATCAAAATTTAGAGGAATAACATGCGCAAGTCCATAAATTAGATGTGAAGAGTATAAAGAATAGAGAACTCAAAAAGCTAATATAATTTGTAATATAATCAATTAAAATAGAAAAGTAAAATTTATTAGTTAATATATTAAGAAAAAACTTATAAGATTTGCTAGCTATAGTAAAAAAGGCTCCTTATAAAAGGAAGTCTTCAAATATGAAATAATGGCTAACCATCGAAGAAACTATTTAACTGTCCAAAATTTACAAGAAAATTGAATAAACAAAGCATTAAGATGATCAAAGGCATATAGATACTTTTAGTTTGGTCATTTATGTCTATTTAAAGTTAAATTAAAAAAATAAAAACTCCTAATTTTTGTTATTTGACTTTATTTATAATTCATTTATATTTATTAATTTTGTAATTATCCGTGCTCAACCATCTAATTTATCTCTTCATTTATTTATACATTTTTTTTATTAAAACTAATTTTAATTAATTATCGTTAATATTTTAAAAACTATTCTTATTAACTTAAAGTCTATTAGTATCTAAATCTTTTTCCCTTAAATATTTTGTTTACTCATTTTTTGTAGTTTAAAATTGGTTAGCCCCTTAGCAAATTATTTAAGGTCCTAATTATAAGAGCAAATTGTTAATATATTAAAGAAATTCCTAAACGCACTTACCTTTCAGTCACAAATGAAGCCTTTAAAAGATGGGGGTTACAAGTTTTAGGAGTAAACAGCAACTACTGGTCAGACAAACACATCAATCTGTATCATCTCAAAAACTATTCATAAGAAAGAATTGTTTTATTTAAAATCGTATTGAATAATAATACTTAATGCAATTGTAACAAAAAATATTATAAGCCAGCTGGCTAATCATCTAAATAATGAAATTGCATATATTCTTATTTTACTTTATTTATTTAATATAAATTTTTTTGATATTTTATTACCTTAAATTCTTCATTTTTTGCTATCTTGTCTCTCTCTGAGATGTTAGCTTCAATAGATAAGCAAATCTGTCTCTTTACTCTATAAATTTGTTTAAACTAGAATACATACAACTGAATTGCTAGGAATTATTCAAAACTATGGCGAATACTAGCGTCATATTCGCAATGAGATTTTATCTTTTATTAATTTTTTCATGTCTTTTGTCCCTAAGCATGATGAATCATTCGACTAAAACTTTCTTTATCTAAAGGGATAATTACATTACAGATCAGCCTGTTATCGAGGTGGATCCAATTACACTAGTCTGGCAAGAACTTAAGCATATCTTATCAAATCACTACAAATTTGATAAGATCATAAACTAAACCTAAATTGGGGAATTACTCTGACATTAACATGATTTATTTAAAGGTACAATACAAAGTAATTAAGAGTAAACTTTCTTTCTTCTAACTATTTGTAATGCATAGTTAATTTTTATACATCTAATATGGGGCAAGTATTTGATGTAGTTATAATTTTAAAAGTTATTAAGCTCATTCTTGAAACTCATATTTTGTCAAATTTAATGCATATTATCTTGTGCAGGGTTTATGCTGTGGATTTTTCAATTAATCGTAATTTAGCAATTATTCTTTAAAAATTATAATATATTTGTACATATTTAATAGGAAATAATATAATAATTGGATTTTATAATTACATATAAAACAGAAACTCAATTCACCATAAAGACTTTCTTTTCAATTAATACAATAACTTTATTATTAAAATGAAATAACTGATAACATTTAGAGCAAAATTACTCATTATTTCTCAAGACCATCTAATCAATACAATAGTGATAACATGAGCTCTTCTTCCTCATATAGCAACGATAAAGAAGAGTAACTAAAAAGGAATGAACCCCGTAATTTTTCAATTAAACACTATTAAAAATAGACATTGCAGGCTTTTAACCTATAAAAGTATTTTAGCTAAATGATAGAGAGGTAGCTTAATTGGAGATTAAATCAAGAATTGTGTAAAAATAGTGAAAGTACAAGAGATCATGCAGGGCCAAAGAGAACTTCTTTTAAGCAATCAAAAGGACTTCTCAGAGTTGTAAGGCTTGTAGCAAATACAAATATTACAAAGCATAATTAAACTTATAATTGAAATTCATTAAACAAAATAAATTATTTAAATCAAAACTCAATATATTTATAGTATTCTTAAAAATCAGACACAAATGGGAGTACAGCACTAAAATATACTGTTAATTGCGAATAATATATCTTTTAATGTTGTTTTTTAGTGGATTTATAAAGTAAAAATCATTGGTTAACTAGATTGCACTTCGCAAGACTACACAAAGAGCAGACTTAGTAGAGTTAAAAGATATTGATGATAAAACTACTATGATGATGATGATGATGTTGATGATAATGAAAATATGAAACAATTTTCGAGAAATTCCCATTTTAAGATTAAGGTAATAATTTTATTCTTAAAACCCCAAAAGTAATTTTTCAAGCAATCGTGAAAGAAATGATTAATTAAGTATAAGGTATTAATATATATTGCGAAAAAGTGAAACCCCATTAGAGAGACTAGAAAAAACTAACGGAAAGTGAAAATAAAAAAGTGAATTATAAAACCCTTGATTTAAACTATTAAACGATTAAATATTTAAAATTACAAAACATGGCAGACTTTTCCGCACTTGATATATCGAGTAAAACCGGTCCAAGAATGGCGAAATTAGACTTATTCGATAGCCCTTTGAAATATAGGAAGAATTTAGGTGTTCGGGTCACGCAGCACACACTATGGCGAAGTTGCGCTTTATGTAATTTTGCCTGTCTACTAAGGAATCACAATTCTCACTCAAAACAGCTGCATCAGGGAATGCCCAGTCTCTCACGAGAAGAAAGACTAGTGTGGAGATTTCATCGCCTGGGAGGAAGCTCTTCTCTTGAGCATTGGCTTTAAGCAATCGCGATGCCTGGGCTCTGGGATCAAGCAATGAGTACTGAGTGGCATTTGGTGTCTACCGTTTAGCAAGCAGGAAGGCGTTCAGCTACTGCAAGAGTTGGGAAAGGAGTGCTGGGACATCGGGACCTCGTCATGAGTCGTTAATATCTGCTCGACAAGGGGGCTGCGCAAAATTCATACATCCTTAGATGGCTTGGCACCAGGAGGAGCCCAAGTCGTAGCGATGGCAATGGATTAGTTCTTTGTCTCCTCATCAGAGCCGCTGTACCCCCTTAATTGGCCATGGAGATGCGCGAAGACAGCATGCACAAGCACAGTTGCAAAAAAAGAGGGCCACCTCGAGTTCCTCTAACATGAGTTTTGGATTTCTTCAAGTGATATTAGGAATTCATTTAGAGATTTCCTCTGGATATCGAAGCTTTTCCTCTTAAGCCCAAACCATTTTTCCACACCAGGTCAGAGAATGAATCCTGAGACGCTACAAGAGAAAGATGTTAAAGTGGTGGTCCATCGGATCTGATGAGGAGACAAAGAACTAATCCATTGCCATCGCTACGACTTGGGCTCCTCCTGGTGCCAAGCCATCTAAGGATGTATGGATTTTGCGCAGCCCCCTTGTCGAGCAGATATTAACGACTCATGACGAGGTCCCGATGTCCCAGCACTCCTTTCCCAACTCTTGCAGTAGCTGAACGCCTTCCTGCTTGCTAAACGGTAGACACCAAATGCCACTCAGTACTCATTGCTTGATCCCAGAGCCCAGGCATCGCGATTGCTTAAAGCCAATGCTCAAGAGAAGAGCTTCCTCCCAGGCGATGAAATCTCCACACTAGTCTTTCTTCTCGTGAGAGACTGGGCATTCCCTGATGCAGCTGTTTTGAGTGAGAATTGTGATTCCTTAGTAGACAGGCAAAATTACATAAAGCGCAACTTCGCCATAGTGTGTGCTGCGTGACCCGAACACCTAAATTCTTCCTATATTTCAAAGGGCTATCGAATAAGTCTAATTTCGCCATTCTTGGACCGGTTTTACTCGATATATCAAGTGCGGAAAAGTCTGCCATGTTTTGTAATTTTAAATATTTAATCGTTTAATAGTTTAAATCAAGGGTTTTATAATTCACTTTTTTATTTTCACTTTCCGTTAGATTTTTCTAATCTCTCTAATGGGGTTTCACTTTTTCGCAATATATATTAATACCTTATACTTAATTAATCATTTCTTTCACGATTGCTTGAAAAATTACTTTTGGGGTTTTAAGAATAAAATTATTAAATTAATTTTTCAACTTTTAATTCATAAATATTTTTTATAAAAGAGTGGGCATTTTGATTGTAGTAGATTTTAACTACCTTAATTGACTGAGATGCATAAAAATCTATTAAAAGAGTTCAGTAAAAAAGTTTTTTTAAAAATAAGTGAAAATTAATATGAAATGTAGATATAGAGTTGTAGAGAGAAAATTGTGCTTAAGAACAAGAAGCATATAAGAATAAATGCAACATAAAAAGAACTTATTGAGCAATATCTACAAATTCTTATTATAAATGCTGCAAGATACGTTTACAAGCTTAGTTCATCTTAAGTCAGCTTAGGATTTGCTAAAATAAACAGCCTAGAACACATTTTGTCTCAAATCAGCATTCTTAATTCATAAATCTCTCTAAGGCTCAGTCCCCATTTACAACAAATCTTAATTATAATAATTATTTTTGGGCTTTTATTTATATAAATTTTTTAAAATTAAATATGGTCCTTATTAAAATGAATTCTCTATAGAGAAATTTAATTAAGAATAAATTTTCACTTATTTTTCAAAAATTCTATCTCATAGACCTTTGAAAAAAACTTGTTGTTGATAAGTCAACGTCAGCAACCTTCTATTTTTTACTCAACAGGTCATATAATTGTTTAATGCTTTACTAGAAAGAGAAAGGTATCAGAAAGAAATTAGCTTTCGAGATTAATAGAGAATCTGCTATTATTTTGTAATTCGTCTCTGTCTGTAATAAGGTGAAATTATAGCCTAAGTTTAATAAAAATTAAAGAGTTTATTCTAAAAAATGAATTCTATAACCATCCGAGAAAACTTGTTGAAAAAGAAAATTTCAAAAATTTAGAAATGAATCTGAGGCACGCATCTTCGATTGTGGTACCAAATACGAAAGTAAGCTAAACTGTAAGTGGCTATAAAAAGAAATAAGCCTCAATTGAATACTTTCATTTCTGTGGCAATCAATAAGAAGCTTTTTAAAGAAAATAACAAGTTTAAACCATCGAAAGATATATATTATCTCAACTCTAGGGATAAAGTTTTGAAATCTAAATAATAAAAACAGTCCGTTACCTCTTATTATCTAAAAATAATCCATAAGAATTTAATAATAATCAACAAAGAAGAGAGTTTAGTTGAGGTTCAGCTAAAATAAGACTAAAAGCTAGTTTAAATGAAAGAGTCTTAATCTTACTACTGCTTTTAAGAGACTTAATGGCCTTAATATAATAGCGGGTCTCTGCAAAAATAATAAAGCATTTTATTCAGTAAATTCAGGAGACCTCAGAACACAAATTGTTTTATATAAATCAAATAAAAAGAGTAGGAAATATTATTTTTTTAATAATATACAAAATGTCTTGTTTTATATAATAAATATTTCATATATAATTAATAAGTTTAAAATAATGTAAGAAAATGCAACTATTGTCATCTACTCTATTTTATGTAACTGAATAAATAGTTTACAAATGCTAAAGCATTTTTATTATGAAAACTTTTAATATCATTTTACTTACAAAATACAATTATGCCTATATTTGTTTTTTGAATTTTTATGCATATATTTAATGTTGTGCTTTTTTATATTAATTTATATTCTTATATCCGTGATTTAATTATATAATTTTAAATAATGAAGGAAACTTGAAAGTATTTGAATTATTGTGTTTGATAAGTGTAAGGATAGCATAATAATATTGAATTTAGGGTCTTTATTGCTTACTCTTTTACAAGAACTAAATTGAAATTCCTAGATTTCAGAGATTTAAATTGCCTAAATTTTCCTTAAGGTCAATTAATTATAAAATTATAAAAATAATAAACTGATAAAGGCATATTTTAATTAAAAACAAATAATTCAAAGGTTTATTATAAATACTTCATGCTAATCAATTAGTAACACTGTTTAATACTGAGACTTTATCGATCAAGACACATGGTCATGCTTGATAACGCATCATACCCCAGCAGTAATTATTTATCTGAGAAGCTTAATGTCTTCCAAATAACAATAATGCTTCTTGGACCATACAAATTTTAACAAAACCCCGTTGAGAGGCTTCTCGCTTAGATACAAAAAAATAATCAACAGCCGAAATCAACCCAGCTTAATAAGAGAAAGTTTAAAATGTCATTAGGAGAAAGTAGATATAAAAATTGATTATGCTGAGGATTAGCCAGAAACTAATAAGCTTAAATGTGAACTAGGTTAATTCTTGCTCTAATAAATATATTATTAGACATCAACCAAAAGGTTATCTAAATCCTTGTGGGATAAGCTGATCACTTTTCACGTTTAAGAAATTACATATAGTAAAAATATAAATTTCATTGGTTAAAGGAGCTGGCCTAGATGTCAATGAATTCGAAGCTTATAGTAGAAGTACAATAAGTAAGTTTAAAAGAAAAACTAATCTTAAAAATTAAAAATATTTTAAAATTATATGTGTCTTGAAGTATTTATTGTTTGATTAATGGAAAATCTTTGAATTTAAAACAAATAAATTAGTTTGATAATACATTTAAAGTTTAATAAGCCAAATATATATTCTAATAGGGTAGTGAATTTGAAACCAAATCAGATAAACTATTATTCAAAATTTAATTAGTAAATGAATTAAAATTAATTTTATAAATCATTAAGGATCTAGAATTGTGAAATTTTTCTAAATTTAACCGTGTTTACGTTAGTCGTCATGCTTATATTAATGTGAAGATTTAGAACATTCAAGTTATCTTTATTTTCATCTACATTTTTAGGTTTTGAAATAAATACTCATTATAAATAAAAGCTCACATTTATTAGAATCCACGCATATAAAAAGAAAGACAATTTAAATTAGTTGTTAAATTTTAAAAATAGGCAAAAAACTCTTTAGTATATTTTTCTAAGCTGAGATATTTGTGATTTTTATGGACTAAATTATTTCTAATATATGAAATAAATTATCACTATTATTTAATCTTTAAAAGGATATAAGTCACAGCGAGTGTGTTTTCAAAATTTAGTATGGCAAGGGTTATTAAAAATAATTTTATTCAAAGATCTTATTAAATTTGGATGCTTAAATTTTCATATAAATCTTTTGATTAAACCTTCTCCATTTAAAAGAGAATACTTCACAGCCAGTTCGTATCATATAATTAATAAGATTTTATTTAACTTTAAGCATTAAAAATGATAGATTTATTTAATTTCATTTTATTAATTTAGTTATGGACAGGATGTGAGTTAAAATAAAAACATTAAAACAAAATAAATTTTTTATTTTTAATCACTGATAATTTTTTAAATTTACTATTACCAAGTTACAAGAATTATAAAGCAAAATATAGTAAAATGCAAGGCATCTATGAGCAATATATTGTAAATTAATAATTCTTTTTCCTTATTTTCAAGAATTTTTCGTTATCATGCTACATTTCCATAAAACTTTATTTTAAAATGTTAGTTTTAGTTTCTCATTGAAGAATTTATGTTTCGCATAAATACTTAAATTATAACTATGAGTTGAATGTGCTAAAAACAAGACTGATTAAATTAAAAAATCTTTTTATTTATTAATGATTAAATTTACAAGTAAATCTAAATCTAACGCATAAACTAAAAACTAAATGATATGCCCTGTTTGGAATTGGTGAGTTATTTACAGTTATGTTTCAAATACATAGTCAAAAGTTAATTGGATTTAAAATTATATAAATATTTAATATATTCAGTGTTCTTTCGAGTCCCCCTAGGCTTTAATATTAAATTCTTATTATATCAACAAACTTCTAAATAATAAAATTTTTTATTATATATTAAAATACATAGCCTCAATATCTTAATTATTATTTTATCTACATAATAACATTATTAGCAATCAAACTAATTTTGATATAAATATATCAAAGAATATAATCTTTTCTAAATAATGATTATTTTAATCTTTAACCTTCAAGTAATATGTGTCTATAGACTTTTTAACTTACATGTCCCAATTGAAAAATGCCCAAAATATTTCAATCAGACTAGACTGTCATTAAATTTATCTAGATTTTGCATATTTTAAAGTAATAATTTCCACGTCACGGATTGACAAGTCAACTCACTCAGATACGTCTACGTCACGACTAAGATTGATGTTTTGATTTTAGTATTAAACAGTGATATGTTAAAATTTATTTGATTTTAAATCATTAACCACAAAGTAATAATTTTATAAAGTTTTTATTTTTTATTAATTATTTCCCTTTATAATCCCGATACGATGCTTAATTAAATGCAAAAAATTCTATAATTGTAATTTAAATTATAATTAAATAATAAACTAAGCAAATCTACAAATTTCATAGTGGGATCTTAATTTAGTAGTAGCTGTAAAATACTAAAAGGTAAATCAAAATACGGAAAAGAAACGAACTGTGATGAGTTACCAAAATTAATTCTCTGATTTTCTCATAATTTATATAATTGAGTCTTTTATCAATTTTTCCATAATTTCGTCTCATCAAACTATACCTCTTCCTTTTGGCATATGCTGCTTTAAAAAGCTCTTTAAACTGGCTGATAATCTCATGGGTTTATAGATGTCTTATCCTTTAGTCTAACCATATCATATTTGTTATAATTTCTATTTATTAGTTTTTTCCCAAGTCAAATAGTCTATTCTATTAAATTTTTTGAGAATCTTGTGGGTCTCTTGCTGAGTTTATTAATTCACATCTTTTCATATGAATTTAATCTACCAGCATCTTGTGCACACTACAGTAATGACTCATTCCGTAGTTGATTATAGCCTTCCTTTGGCTTACTGCGATCACTGCGTCCAATACATTTATTGTCAGGGATATTTTCTTCCTTTCTTGCAACTCGCTTCTTTCATCTTAATCTCTTGTTTCTCTCTTTTGGGTATCATAAATTTTACAATATTCATTTTATTTTTCTTCATATTTTTTTAACAATGTCCCTTATTAATTAACTGGTATTGGTTTCTTTAAGTTGGGTGACATTCCTCAGTATTTTATTTATTATGTCTCTTGGGGTTCTGAAGCGATTATTTCAGTTGTAGTTTCACCTTCTCTATTTCTTTTATTTTGACGAATTGCGCTGCAACTAACGAGATGAAATTATATATCATCAATAATCTTATCTGAGCAATCATTATAGTGTCGCAAAAAGTACGATATATTGGGGCTCGTCAGTTTCTGGTAAAATACTTTTTTTAAGTTAATTTCAGTCTATGTATTCTTCAGAAAATTCTAGATATTCAAACAAAATTTAAACCCTTAGTATTTTGCTTCTTCCAACTTGCTTTTAGATTCCTTCTATCTCAAGTTCCCTTCCGAAGTTTCTTGCAACGCTCAAAAAAGACATACTTCTTTGTGTTGAGCTTTAAGTTATATGATATTTCTATTTCTCTGAGGCAATCTACCACTTTCTAAAATTATTAAATATTTTGCGAGTTCTCAACAAAATGCTTTTTTTACATTAAAAATACAATAATTTTATCAAAATCCGGTTGATCAATGGCGTATTTAAAACCCTTATTTTCAATTGAGGTTTATAAGTTCTTTAATATATACGGAATTTGTTTCTGTTTTTGGGTTATTTTATGTTTTAATGCAAAATTTATAGTAAACCTTTTTTATTTAATTTCATCGAATTCCTTTTTTTCATGTGGGAGATGTCTTAAGTTTATCTTGCTCACCCTTTACTTTATTTGCCTTCTTTTTATGTCATATCTTTAGTTAGATTATATTTTTATTGATTAAGCCATTTGTTTTTTGATTTAGAGACTCTTTTTGTTTCAAGGAACTCTTTCATTCTTTGGTTAGCATCTTTCTAGCACATTTTAGAGTAGTAATCGTTGCGAAGCATATCGCACTCTATTTATTTAGCTGCTTAAGCCCACACATCACACTATAAGTTTCCATCTCTCCAGTCTTCTTTTTTTTTGGATAGTACTCTTGCTCTTTCATTACAATTCCTAGCCTGGAGACTTCCACTCTTAAGGCTCTGTTGAAATCAATAATTGATTCTTTTACTGCAGAAAATTTAAATATTATATTCTTTGGTGTAAGATCTCTGTGAACAAAGCCTAACTTATGAAGCTCTTTGATACCTTGTTTAATTAGGTTTCTATTTATACAAGCTACTTTTGATTTCTTTGATCAGTTATGAAATCTTTGAATGCCATTTCAAAGAGTGGTAGTCTGAAAGCTACATGATCTTTGGCGAGGATAAAAACATCTAGCTTTATTTAGTATTTATACTCTTTATACTTATCCTGAGTGAATACTTAATAAGGTAAAATATTTGAAGTATAGAACTAAATTTATATGCAAATAAAAATCAATTAATATTTAGACTCATATCTCATTACCGACTGACACCCAACCAACTCTTAATTATTCTCCCTCGCAAATAATTCTAAATATTGTCCACCTGGGCACATTTTTTCAATGATATCTTTCAACGCCTCTGGTTTTGCTGAATTCTTCCCAGGAATTGTTTCAATGATATCGTCAGCTGTAAAAGAATTCATAGTAGGTGGAACATTTCCTTTAAATCCTTTGAGGCAAATTTCCTTGCTATGGCGAACGTGATACCCAGGTCTTTTTTTGTACTTCTTACATTTCTTTACCCATCATATAGAATCAACAACTCTATAAGTAAATAAAATTAAAAATATTATTTTCTTACCTTTTAGAATCATGAAAGCAATCGCATCAACAAATTTCTGAGCCACTGTTCACATGAAAAGATAGCCTTAATCTTGCAAGTCTTCGATTTCTATTTCTTATAGGTCTTTCATAGATAAGGAATAAACTAGTTTCCGATCTCAGTTTTAAAATCTATTGGTCAGGTGTAGTCTATTGTCACTGCTGAAAACTTTTATCCGTATATTTTCTAATGGACACTTGATAAACTTTTGCAGAAGCCTTTTTTAATTAAATCAACATCAATGGGGAATGAGAGGAATTTTATATAATTCTATTAAGTTTATTTCCAAATTTTCATCTAATTTTTCCAGGCTTTTTTAATAAGTTTCAAAGATTTCATCATATAGTTATTGTTCTTCATTAATTTGCTCTTAAATCTTTTGGAAATCTACTTAACTTTGTTGCTAAATTTGCTGAATAGTGTCACTAAGTATCATCTATTGTTCTGAGTATAAATAATTTAAGACTTCTTCCACAAGTTCAAGCAGATAATTAATGCATTTGTTAATAAATTTGTTAATTGTGTGCTACTTCTATAAATTACTGTCTAATAGATTATTCTTGTAAATTTATTTTTAATGCTAGAGGCTTAGTCTTGAGAACTCAACAAGATGTACCTAACTATTTGATATATTTTTAATCTTCTGGGTAACCTTTTTGTTTTAATTGACAAGTGTGACAAAATCAATAATTATTTTCTCACCTTTTTTATTTTATTTCTGAATTTATTGACTCTTAATTAAATGATTTATCGTATGTTATTTGCATAGAAACTGCTCATAAAATTCACATTAATAATATGGCTTCCTATCTGTAGTGGTATTAATTTATTCTAATTAATTTAGAAATCCATTATCCTGAAATTTTGAAAGAACTTCATTAAACTATTATTTCTCGATTTCCATTTTCTCTTCACCGCTTTCGTATGAGTCGTAGTCTCTAGTTAATTAGTTTATTTAATCTCTGCAATATTAAGTTTTTATTTTTATTGCATTCTTTGCATCCGGTTTCTAAAATTCCTAAGTTTTATGGCTCGTCTTTTCATAATCTCTGCCCTCACTGCTTTAAAATCTATGAGAGAAATGTTCTGGTCTGAGAGAAAAGTTCTGTGTGAAGTTTTTACGTCCCCATTTATATTTCTTGAAGTCAAATGCTGATTTAGTTTGTTTAATTGTCTACAATACAAGCAGAGATATGCCGTTCTGCTTCAACTTTCCTTTTAGTTGTAGGATGCTCTGTTTAGTTTTGCATCTTTGTTTCTTCCCATTGTGTTGATAGTAAGTTATAATTATTAATTGGCTTCTTTGTTTATTTCTAGAATTTATGCTTAAAGTTTGGTTGTAGAATAAATATTTGATTTTAAGTTTACGAATCGTGGTCACATATGTTCAAGTAACAAAGTTAGTTTACACTTCCAACCCATTTTAAATTTATTATTATATTTTAGTAATTAACTTGAAATTGTCTTTCATAGGTTTAACTTTAACTATATTTATTACTTTTATTATGAAACTCTTTTCATGAAATAGTATGATAAGGCCCAAATAAATATATAAGGCAATTTATTTGTCATGCCACCCTCAAATTTACATAAGGAGATAATTTAAAGAATTATAAGTGTCAATTATATTTCATCTTTTTCACTTACGCTTAGTTGCTTTAGTATTTTTATGATTAAATTATTGCTGCTTTTAACAAAAAGTATTCTATAATTCCAGCTCTTTCTATTTATATATTTTGTTATAATTTTTTTAGCTGATATCAGGTCTCCTTACAGCTGATATCAGCGCTTGTAATTAAATCTATCAAATAAATGCACTGATATTAATAGCTATTTCGAAAACTTTAAAGTAAAGCTCTTATAAATAGATGGCTTATTTAAAAAGGTCTATATAAGCTAGTGTGCTGATCTTTATATAATTTTTAAATAACTTAAATCAAAAGTAATATTTTTTCATTGGAAATATTTGACAATAATAAATTAGCTAGTAAATTCATTTTGAAGTTAATAAGTAACTTTTTGAAATCAAAATTATTTGTGACTTTTTATCAGGCATTAAATAAGGATAATAAATTATAGTGTTTATATTAAACTTAAAAACCAATTTATTTAGTTTTAATACTAGTTTGTATTAAAAATTAGATAGCTCTGATATCAGTGCTTTTTTTTAGCTGATATCAGCTCATTATTAATGTCTTAGATATAAAAGTATTTAATAGTATAATTATTGTAAAAAGCTTACAATTTAAGTTGGCATTTACAATAACTACTAAAATCCATTTAATGTATTGATTATTATAAAAATATGATATCAGATCTATTAAAAAATGATAAAATTAAACTTATAGAACAATTACTTTCACTCATAAAAGCTATAAAATGGTAAAAATATATCTAATAGATAAAAATTCAATGGTTATTTATAAAATACAGTTTTAGAGGATGACTTACCAATATAAAGCAAATTTTTATTATTAAATAATCACATTTAAAAATAAGCTTATAAATTGATTACATATTTGCTAAAGTATAATTGATTTTGGGAAATTCAAAAATAAAAATCTATCTGTATTTCTGATTAATCTTAACTACCACTAATTACACATGGCTCTAATCATAATTTGATTCAATCAATTTTAATTTTAAACTCAATTGTACATCATACATTGTACAGTTTTAATTACTTTTTTTAATTTATTAAAATAATTATGACCAAATTGTACATTATATATTGTACAGTTCTGATCTTTTTTTTATTTTTAAAATATTAGGGCGTAACAAATAATTGTACCATTGTACATTGTACAGATTTGATTTTTAAAGTTTTTTTAATTGTACAATAAGTGTTTAGAGATGCTTATTAGGAATTATAAATTAATAAACAAAAACTAATGGAATAAATATCTAAATGGTAAGCCTAATACAGGCAAAACTACATTGGCAAAATTCATTAGGAAAATCTTTATAACCAAGAACTTTAAGATACTAAATCGAGCATATTGCATTGAGAGCGCCAAGACTTAGTATGAACCCCATCTTGTGATCATGGACGAGATTAAAAGAGACATTTTCTACGATTAGGAAAAGATTGATTAGGAAAAGATTGATGATTTAAAGCGATTCTTGATTCTTGAGGGGGATGGGTATCCGGCTAATCTCAAGTACAAGCAGCCCATAATTAGGTTTCAGTAGTGCCAGATCATCTCGATATCAAACCAGTTGCCTTTTGACAAGATAAGTGATATAGACAAGAAGTCATTTGAGACCAGGATGATTGGCGCCGAATTCAGTCAGGAAATGATTAAGGATGATGATAAGTTTCCATTCAGCGAGGCACAGCTTGCAATGTACTTTAAAAAGCGATAAGATGATGAGGGGGAGGCAGAGATGATGAATGATGAGCAGACAGTAACAGAGGATACACATGTTTTGGAGGAAGACCTTGATGAGGCCCAAAAGCCAAACGGCGGAATTATAAGAGCAATTCTGTGACACAGACCATATTTGTGTATTTGCGTAATTATTAATTTATAATTCCTAATAAGCATCTCTAAACACCTATTGTACAATTAAAAAAACTTTAAAAATCAAATCTGTACAATGTACAATGGTACAATTATTTGTTACGCCCTAATATTTTAAAAATAAAAAAAAGATCAGAACTGTACAATATATAATGTACAATTTGGTCATAATTATTTTAATAAATTAAAAAAAGTAATTAAAACTGTACAATGTATGATGTACAATTGAGTTTAAAATTAAAATTGATTGAATCAAATTATGATTAGAGCCATGTGTAATTAGTGGCAGTTAAGATTAATCAGAAATACAGTTAGATTTTTATTTTTGAATTTCCCCAAATCAATTATACTTTAGCAATAATAAAATTTAAAATGCGCTGATATCCGCACTAAGTTTTATTATTGTAAAATTGTGATTTCTTGTATATGTAAGTTAGAAATCGTCAAACAAATACTTATAAATATTAGAAATAAATTATTTTATATTGTATCAAAATAATTTCTTTAATGAATCTATCTTTAACTTATGACTTTAATATAATTTTTAAACTCAAAATAGTTTTAATTTGTAATTTCGTTAAACTAAACTAAAAAAAATAATTGGCTACCTTGTAAAAAACTTTAAATATTGACTTTTAAGTTCAATATAAAGAACATACTATTATAAGTGACTTAAGGTGTTTTTTTATGAAATATAGACTAGTCCTTTTTAAATATTTTACATTTTAATATCTTTGAATAAATTAATAAATTTAAAGTTCAAAGTGTTAATCTAACCAGTGATTACACTTACCTACTATGAAATTTCTATGATGTTGTCAGGGCTAGTATCAGATATTTTAATGGCTTAAGTCGTTGAGGGCACTAGTTAAAGACTTTAAGAAGCATTTTTAAGCCCACTAACAATCAATGCCTTAGATTTACTCAGCAAGAAAATAGATCTAAGCATAGCTCACCTTTTTTAAATCCTTTTTATTAGTTTTAATTTGAGCAGGCAATTAGGATTATCTGTTTTATTAATTAGAAGTTATCCCTATTTAAATTAGGCAAATAGTCTTTCTACAGGGGCAAGCATGAAATGGTAAGGACCAAGATACAATGTTGGTATGTTTAGAAGTCTGAGCTTTCTTGTCAAAAATTCACTCATATGACAGGATGCATTGTAAAGCATGATAATAAGATTCTCTCTCCAATTTTCATCCTTGGTATTTAAATGGTTCACTAGCTTCAATAGGAAATAATAGAGAGTTTAACTACAGGTCTTCCCTTTATTTACAACAAAGTATGCCTCACCTTGACTGGAAAGACCTGGTACGATTCCTATTTAATTTAATCTTTTAGATTAAGTGGTGTGATTAAGTAAACTTCGTGACTTCCTGGACTTTGATCTATGTTGACTGTGCCTAATTTGCTTTCATCTATATTAATTATAATAGTTTTCCCTTCAAAAATGTTTTGGATAAAGTAGAACGCTGCTATCTACCTCTAATTTTGGACTTTTAGATATTCACTCTATGACTTAAGTAATATTGCTTTCTAAAACTAAGGTTACTTTCTTCTTTCAAGAATACTCTTATCATTGAAATAGACACTCTGCAACCAATCTGATTCTGCACATGCCGCTACACTTCCTCAAAGCTGTTTAAACTTCCGTTCATCTATATGAAATATTTTATGCAGCATTTCAGCAAAGGATGTAGCTATCTTTGTTTAAAGGGAGTATTATTTTTTATCGCAACCGTACTTGATTGATTAAGTCGTGCTAAGCTTTAAATTTATGTCCTGGACATCTATAGCGTCGTTAAAGACTACTTATTGGCACCTTATGCTCCTAAATTAACTATTTTAATTTCAATTGATTGGGAAGTTTCTACAACACCCTTAATTGCGCCTTTTTTTTTAGCATTTGTATCATTTAAGCTACTTAAGCTTCTTGTATCGTACCATGCTGAGCTATCTACGCTTTGCTATATTTGGCTATTTATAAGTTTTAGCTAATGCTCATTTAGCGTGTTCTCATGTTCAAGTTTTTGCAGTAACTGCATTTCTGCACTTGCGTCCAACTGCGTTAACGTTTTTTACAATGATAATTGCTTTTAAAATAGATCTCATAACATCTATTTGGCTTAACAAGCTCCATGTCTAAGAGTTAGGCTGAATATTCAAGGCAAATTTTATGGGATCTTAGATGTAGTATTATGGGATCTCTGCTTTAACTTTTTGCAATACTTGCTTCTCTAGCTAACTAACATCCTAATTCCTGAGCAACTAAATTTAGATAGGCTGAATATGCTGAGGTTCGCACAATAGAAGATATGAGGTATAGTATTAAGAGTTCTGATCTATTGAGAATTTTGAATTTTCAAGCTCATCTGACGACTAGTCTTCATCCCCAGATTAACTATAATCGTCACCATTTGTTTCTAGAAAAAATCTATGATTTTTTATTTCAAAGATCTTAAATGGTTCATCTAGAGTTTTACTAATTAAATTTTTGTTAAGAAAGATTACTTTAAAGAGAATTGTGTTTATGTAAAGAATTTTTCTTTATACCAAATAGTCCCTATTTAATTTCCTTATTTAATAATTACTAATAAAATCATTATAATATAAACTTTAAACTTAAACCTAAGCTATTGTCATTAACACATGGACGGAGGAGCAGGCCTCACAGAAGTCAACGTAAATTATATACGTTAAAAGATTGGAAGTAAGAAAGAGCTCTACGAGTTTATTACTCAAGTGTGCAACGCATATTTGCCAAAATTGACTTGTACCAACGTATATTTTCTGAAGAGTATAATAAATGGAGAGAAAAATGTAAGGCTTTTTTTTATCTAAACTTTCTTAGTACCTCAAGAGAAATGAAGTAATAATTACTGCCATTCCATAAATCGAGGGGCTCACAGCGGATGACTTTATTAATTTTGCTTAAAGGAATTAGCAAGCACTTTCTTTCCTTACAGACCAGTTTGACTGGCTCCAATTAGACAAACAGTGGATTTGTGATATGATAATGACTATCGACCCTCAAGGCACACAGCAAATAGTTTAAAAAGCTAAAGAAAACCGAAGAGATAGATTAAATAAATCCTAAAACATGATAGTAGGGATGCGACCTGAATTTGTCCAGGCCTCAACAAGTCATTGAACTTTAGCAGTAATTTTTATTTTCTTTTACTTTAAATTTAGGGCAAAAAAACGGTCAGCTTTCCTTTTAATGCCAGGCTCTTTAAAACGACGACACCAAGAAATTGAAGAGGTCAAATAAGAAGAGCAATATTTAGATTAGAGCAAATAAAAATATCTTCAGCAAAATAAGCGTGTTCGGCAAGAGATGAGTAGCCTTCAAGAATAATTGGATGAGCTCAATGAATATAAATCGTTGGTAATGCACTTGCATTAATCAGGAATTATCAACGAAGATGGAATCCTCCATTTTCAAAACTGCAA
This sequence comes from Oxytricha trifallax, assembly GCA_000711775.1. NCBI lineage: Eukaryota > Ciliophora > Spirotrichea > Sporadotrichida > Oxytrichidae > Oxytricha > Oxytricha trifallax. The sequence continues at coordinate 24,322 of ARYC01004660.1, forward strand.
TTTAAATAACAACAATGATGCTATGCAATGCAATGACTTTGAATTGAAAAAATATTAAATCTTTTAATTGTATTAACAAAAGTTAAATACAAATGATCACACAGACTTACATACAACATGCATAAGTTTAATTATTCCACTGTTCACTTTCAATTCTCATTCTTTAACCTTGGATTTATAACTCTCTTTTATAAAATACTAGAGGTCATCTCTGTTTTAAATTGGTTTTTGCTCTTAACTAAGATATCTATCTTACTTTTGATAGCAGCTTCTTTCACTGAGTTGGATTAAGACTTTTTCAGTTTCAAGACTTCAATCTTAGCTTGCTTATCTGTCTTTTCTTTAATTTTAATATCTCATTTTTTTAAACATTTCTCTTTGGTTTCATTCACCAAGCTTAGATTAGAATCCTAGTCATTTTGGATTAAAATTTATTTGATTCCTGCTTATGGAGTTTGGGGTTTAGAGCTTACTAAGGACCTCGTCTTTAACATTCAACACTTTTTAATTATTCAAGGATGTGCTGGAGTTCTACTTAGAAACATCTTTAGAAGCAGCTCCATCAAGTTGTGACTTATTTGAAATATATGTATTTTATTTTTAGGTTGATGAATGTATCTTTCAAAATGAGACTCGTTTACATCCTCAAATGTGCTAATCTCCCTCTAGCCTTCCTCTACTTATTCTTCATGAGTAGAGTCATCAATTTAATTTTATTCAGGAGTCTGCCTATTTTATTATTGCTAGTAGGATTAGCTCAGGATTGCCTGAAGTTTTGGGAATTTTATATGATTCTCATTTTCCAGAAACTCTTATCTTTATTGTATAGCTTGCTCAACTGTTTCCTACAATCCTGATATAAACAAAGCATGTCTCCATTATCCTTTATTCTCTAGCCTTGCAACTATTCCTATTATTTACTAAGTTGATCTCCTCGAGAATGTATCGCATATGATAAGATAAAGACTACCATTATCCTCAACCTCTTTTGACTTTTAAAGATCTGTTCCCCTGCCTTGCATATCAGTTAAAAGTAAGACCCCAAATCTTATTTTGCTATTTCTTACATTGAATTTTCCTTCCAAGTATGCATCCGCTTTAGATCCCTTAACTATTTTCATGCTATAGAATTGAAGCTCCCGATATCTTTTGAAGTAAAAGTCGATTATCTAATAAGCCCCAGAAGCTACTAAAATAACAGGGGTTTACATTGTTTGCTTCATGCAGAGTTCATATAGGTATTTACAGTAGTCTAACTATCCGGAATTAATAAGAATTAGCTAAAATATGAGATTTTTGGTGAAATAATTGATTAATCAACTTTACACATGTTTTATTATAAATATTAAAATAAATATATAAATCTAGGTACTCTACCGCATATTTTATAGTGTAAACCTGTTTTGCGGTAGAGTACCTCAATTATAATAATTAAATTAAAAAAATAAAAATTAATATTGCATTACTTTTTATAGAAAATGCATGCAATAATAAAACTATATAATTTAAAATTAAAATTGCTATATTGTTACTTTCTTGGGCAACATGATTTTAAGATCTCAAACTTTATAATTTTAAATAATTAATTTAATAATTTTATTACATATTACAGATTAATGAAATGCATTTTCTATAAAAAGTTATGCAATATTAATTTTTATTTTTTTAATTTAATTATTATAATTAAGGTACTCTACCGCAAAACAGGTTTTCACTATAAAATATGCGGTAGAGTACCTAGATTTATATATTTATTTTAATATATATAATAAAACATGTGTAAAGTTGATTAATCAATTATTTCACCAAAAATCTCATATTTTAGCTAAATATCAGAGGTATGAACCGTTTTATCCGATTTTAAGGATGATAACGTGGGGAATTTTATCTCTTTTGCCCCATTTGCCACATGCAAGGAGGTCTCCTCTTTCTAAGTGATCGTCGAGCCTGTTAAGCATATAAGCTTATGTGGAATCTGAAAGAAGCAAATCCAGTTTGACATTGCAGTAGGAAAGCCTTCAAAAATGAGCCAGTCATACTCGTCGACAATTAAGATCGAGTTCTTCAAGAATTCCTTGAACGGTTTATCCTATATCTAACTTTCGAAATACTTTTAGGTCATGTAGTAAACCCCAAGTTTATTCTCATACTGATTGTAATTGATATTAAAATTGCTTTTAAGTATAGTGTTTTAGAATCTCTTTTCATCCCGCAGAATAAGATAATCATTTTTGCCCAAAATTATAGTACTTCTTTGTAATTCTTCTGTCATCATTACTGCAATTACAGCACAAAGCAGAGTCTTACCATTACCGATGCCAAAGTTAATAAATTGAAATATCTCACTTGTCCACACAGAATAGGATAAGCAAAGTTTCTATAGTGTCTAAAAATTGAATCCTAACATTGCTTCTAATGATTTGATTTACTAAGATTGCTTCGTAATATTTTCTTAAAGGTCAAAACAAAACTTTTGAACTTGATCATTCCCTTTATTGAGCTTTTTGAATCTACCAACCATTTTGTAAAATTACTATCCGCTTAAGCCTTCTACATGTTTGGGGTTCTTAATTATTTACTTAATGGAGTTAAGGTTGCCATTAATTAGGTCAGCGATCAAGTCAAATCTGCTTTTGATCCCCTTTTCAATTTAGATAAAAGTAATTTACTTTATCACTTAAGCTATCTCAGCTACTTTACCAATCCAGCTTGGGTTTCTTTCCTTCAATTCAACTGATATTTAAGCTATCAACATTGAAAAGTCCGATTGATTGAGATAGTCCCATTTTTTAATGAATGTTTCTTTAATGTTGTTTATTAATTAGTCAAGCTCGCTGTAATTTCTTGATTGACAGAGCGCACATATATAAACAAAGTCTCCTACTAGGTATATTAGAATTTCCCAAATCAATTTAAGCCCTTTGTTTTATTTCAATACTTATATGAAGGGTTTGTTTAAACACTAAAGATTATTTGGCAGCACCTTACCACTTAAGGGTCAACTTTAAATTATGCAAAAGTCCCCTCCATAAGGGGAATAACCCCAATATTTTTGCTGTCAAGGAGAACAAGTTCTTCTTGCATTTATGAGAATTTCTCAACTTCATTGATAAAGATGTAGTTAGAGAGTCCCAAGGTTTACTCCGAATTAGGCCTTTGCGCAAGCAAAGTCATAGAATTTTTTAAAAGATCTTTTTCTATTTCAATAATCTCATTTCTGTAATAAAGCAAGGACTTAAAAAACAGTCTGGTTCTTATCTGTAAATCCATTTTAGAGTTTAAGTTTAACTCGTGAATAAGCCCAAACATTCCATTACAGAAATTTGAAGAGCAGGTTGTCTTAAGATTAACTAAGAACTCCAGCAAGCTCTAACTATTCCTCTAACAGATCTGTTCAATAAATTAATACCTTTCTTGGGGGCTTTAAAAGCATGTATTCCCTCAAGTAATTGGATGTGGGCTCTGATTGGATCTTAGCGCCGTAGTTGGCATATGGTGTTAGTGTATTTTATGAATTAAATATGTTTCCTTTAGGGGTATAGAAAGACACGTATGGTTTTTGCATTTAACTAAAATCTACTTTTGCTTTTTGCTGAATGTCAAGGCCAGCGACGGGTTAGGCTCTAACAGACTTTGAAAAAGACTTGGACGTCTTGTTTAGGATGTATTTGCTTATAAATCTGGGGAGATCCTTTGGATCTTTTAGAGGTTTAAACTCCTCAAGCTCAAGTAGCTTCTCTATATTATAATTCTTGGTTGGGAGTATTAACTTTGCCCTATCGATAAGTAAAGGATACTCTGCTCCATCATAAATGGATTTTCTTCCCCGTCTTCTTGCGCTGGATTTTACATCCCCTTTATGGTATACTATACTCTAGAATCAAAACCCCAAAACCCCTTAATGAGTTTTATATGTGTTTTGATTGATGAGGGTAATGTTGGGGATTAAGGTTTCTTTTTGATTTGTTTCATTTTTGTTGTTAGATTCAATGTTATTTATTATTTTTATGGTTGAGATATGTAATATTTTATTTTTTAACATCACTACATCTACATAAATGCTATGAAGAAATTTTTTCATTACAAAAATTTTAATGATAGTACATTAATTGTTTGCTTTGCTTATTTAATTAGAATAGCTAATTTAATGAAAGCATTTTCTTTTAATTCTTAGGAACTCCATTATTTTAAATGTTTTGGTACCAACTTAGAAAAAATTCAAATTGGTACTGGAACCAATTAGGTTTTGAACCATTTTGGAACTTTTCCATTAAAACCTCATTAATTTAAAACTAGGTACTAATTAAGTTTTGGTACTATTAAATTGGTACCAATTAAATTTAAATGAATTTAGTACCGGTACTAATTAAATTAAAACAAATTTAGTACTAATTTAATGGAATTTAATTGGTTAAAATGGAAAACTATCTCTGAATTTTGATACAGTTTTTGCAAACTTTCTCCATTTCTCTTTACAGGGTTGACCTCCTATAAGATACCCATATTTGATAGGTGTCCTAAAATTAATAGAAATTAGAAATACAAAATTTTAAGATTGATATCCATTTATAATACTTCTGGAACTAAATCCTTGCATGATTGTTTATATCAATCACCTTAAAATCACTCATTTTATACATATTTTTCATTTAAATTTTGCTTATGTTACCAAACTTTTTTCTATTGGAAGAAAAAATGATAATAAAGAATGCAAGCTAAAAGGAATGAAAGTGTTGAATTTATTTTGAAAATAATTTTTTGTGAAAACTTCAAAAATATTTGTACAAAAATGCTAATTTTTAAAAAAGATGCAATCATCTAAATTGATAAAAACGATCAGGAAAAGTTATAACTTATAAAAAAAATGTAAAACAGATAAAAATGTCTCTCAAACTTATCTTTTTTTAATAAAAATGCTATAACATGGATATAAATATGAAAACATATAAGTTGAGTATTAAAATGATGATCATATTAAATTTTCAAAATTTCATAACTAGAGTAAAAATGATACTTCCTTACTCAAATAAACCCTAATCCCCAACATTACCCTCATCAATCAAAACACATATAAAACTCATTAAGGGGTTTTGGGGTTTTGAATCCAGGAGGTTCAGCATCTACAGGATGTATTATATCCTCGGTGAAAATAGGTGAATAGTTTTTTAAATCATGGCCTTTTTAGCTAAAGGATTAGATTGAGTCATAGCTTTCTTGCTCGTTTTCCATTTGTAATTGCGCTTTTAATTAAGATTGGCGGTAACTTTCTTAATTTAAATTATTAAGAATTTAAAGTTGTCTTAATTAATTCTTAATTAAATCTTAATTCAAATCCCACAGTCTTAATTGTTAAAATCTCAAGTTTTAAGGGTATTCTTTGTTTTTGAGTACCTTGGAATCCAAATATGACGCTGAGATAATCCAAACGCATGGGTAGGAGGCTATCAATATCACCATCGAAAAATCAATTTGAAAAATTAAAATTCTACCTTACTTCAAGTTTGATGTTTTGGAGGGCTGGAGTGTTTAAAAAAGCGCTCTTTTACAGATTTAAATTAAGAATTATAAGATAAATTAAGGTTAAAAGCCAATCGTAACAGCAACTTAGCTTACTTTCAAAGACTCCAGGAATTTTAGTAGGCTGTAGATTGGTTAGATGGCTTCAGCAGTTGAATTGAAGAGAAAAAAAAGTAGATAATTACACAAGCCTGCTAGTAGATTTCTCTCCACAAGTTCATAGACTAAGCTAAACAATTATTAGATGAAACTAAAATGATTATCTTAAATATTAAACTTGATAACAAGCGGCCCTAAGTTAGAGTGGAAGTAAATACAGATCATACTTCAGTCTATTATATCATACATCATAAAATGATTCGTTAGTTACTAGATTAAAAAACTAAAATAATTCTGAATGATCTATTTCTCAATCTATAGATTATAAACATACATTTTTATCTATTTTGAATTCGTTCTATATTTTAAAAATTTTACCTTTCTCATTTGTAAACTCTATTTGTTGTTAATCATCACTAAGGAGATAGTTGAAAGGATATAACTTGTTAGCATACTGATGATCCTTAATCACTTTCTTGTCATAGGAAACTTCTATTATTATGTAGTTTTAGACAGAAGTATCTAAATCAATCTATGCAAGTACTGGAATTTTCGGTTATAGGAAAGCATCCTCTCCCCCTACTGTATGCTTTTAAATTTGTAGACTGAAAGAGTTTCAAACGCTGAGTAATAGTAGCTCATGAACATGGTCTGCGAGCAATAGTTTTCGAGATATGGCCTTCTCAAAGTAAAAATATTATATATAAAATATAATAAAATTGATAAAAATTTAATTTTTATAAAAATAGCATTTCAGGTGAAATTTTGTAAAATTGAGCAATTATATAATCTTATTTTATATATTAAAAATAATTTTAACTGTTATAAAATAAAAAGTCATAATCGAATCTAAATAAATTAAAAATACATCTATTTTTAATCTATAAAATAAGATTATATAATTGCTCAATTTTACAAAATTTCACCTAAAATGCTTTTTTTATAAAAATTAAATTTTTATCAATTTTATTATATTTTATATATAATATTTTTACTTTGAGGAGGCCATATCTCGAAAACTTTTGCTCGCAGACCATGTTCATGACTAGCTACTATTACTCAGCGTTTGAAACTATATCAGTCTACAAATTAAAAGTATACATTAGGGGGGAGAGAATGCTTTCCCATAGCCGATTTTTCTTGTATTATATTAATAATGATTTTAGTGACCTCTGATATTAAGAGATTGCGTTCAATTCTCACATACTTTGATTCACTTTCATATTTAGCTCAGCAACTTAAAAAGGCTCTCTTGCTTTTCTTTTGTTGACATCTTCAATTGAGTTTATAAATCTTCAACTTCTATTTCTTTCTTGTGAGTCTTTTAATAGATGTTTCTATTAGTCTCTTGTATGAGAGTACTATTTATGGTACTCAAAGCAATCATACTTAAAATCAACTTTATCATGCTTTAAGTATACAGTTGGCTTGGCTTCTCTATGCTCCTTCATATGTCTGTACCAGCTTGATTTATGAGCAAAATCTCTCTCACATAGCTCACAAAAATAGGCTTCAACTTTTTCAGTTTGTATAGGAATTTCATTAATACCTTTCTCCTCCTCTCTGTCTCCCAAACATTTACTTGCCATTTATTTTCTATTATTAATTTCTATTTTAATAACAGAGACCTCAAGTGATAGCTCTGGTAGGTCTTTATGAGAGCTATCACACTTTTTATTGCTGTGATGGAAGTGCTGTTGCTTATCTTAAAATTTTAGCGCTCATATTCAAATTTGAATTTAATATTATAAAACTGCCTCTATAACTCAGAGCTCATAAGAGAGCTTTCCAACCTTATAAGTTTTAAGGGAAGATTTTTTAGTATTAGCGAAGAAAAATGAATACTAAGAGACGAACCAGCTCTAAATATGGGTGAGAAAGTAACCATTTTTACTTTCAATAATGGTAAAATACATAAGAATAGGAAATTTAAGAAATACAAATATATATTAAGATTATTAGCAATTATAACTGCCTCTAATTACAAGTTGTACTAATTCAAATTCAAAGCTAAATATAATTATGATCAAATTTAATTAAATATTAGTAGGAGTAAAATACTTTAGGTAATTAAAATGCAAAAATAAATTCAAATCGTACTACCAAAAAAAGTACAATAACTCCAATGAACCAGATTCATTGATCAATCTCATTGCAGTTCCCTGCCTTCATTTCATTTGTATCTGCTTCCTTGATCAATATTTGATTTCTTTCTCTCCTCTTAGTTGTCTATTCTGCTTGTTGCATCTTTAATTTCATCTTCATATGTTTGCATCGAGTTTACTAGCTTGGTTTCTTAATCCTCACTCCTCTCTGGTTTTGGCTTGGCTTGATTCGGGAATAGATATTCTTCTAATGCTGATCCTCCCTCGATAAACTCGCTGAACTTCCCTTCCCATTCAAAGAGCTCTTGCTCTAATTGTACTCTTGGAGTTTCCCTTTAGATTAACTCGTCCCATCTATCAATCTTTGGGTCGTAGTAGTAAGAGCTCGTTCCCATTTTAACATCAGCTCCTTCCCAGATTAGCTCACTCTTCCTCTCCATTTCTCTAATAGCCTCATCTTCAATTATGGCTTTCCCAGATCTGCCGATCTCCATTTTAGTAAGTCCAATCTCCAGATGAAACATGAGGTAGTAACTTACATGTTTACCCAATCCTTGGCAAAAATCTGAAATACTGGTTGTCCATCCAATTCTATTGCTAGGTGGTTTATAATCAGAGTAGCCAGGACTCCACAATCTTATGGGTCTCTTGCTTGGGTCGTTTCCATCATTCTCGCAAGTTTGCTGAATTTAAAGTCATTTCCAACTATCCCAGATGCCAGTTCACTCAATTGGGTTATGTGTTTTTGCAATACTGTATAGCTCCCTACGTCTCTTCTTGTATCATAGATTTCTATGGTTCCTGATTTCCTCTCGACCTTCAGTACTGTCCAGTTCTTGCAATGTTTAACACCGCTTTGGCAACTTGTCGGTATTATCACTCCTGCAATTTCTTCGGTTTCTCTCCAGTACTTACCGTTCTCTAATTTCCAATTAGATTCCCCAAAGCTTTTCTCCAACCTATGTATCCCGTTGTCATTCAGGACCACTGGTGGCAAAATCAAGTACTTTAACTTTTGCTCACTGAATTACACCTCATCGATATGTCTGATGATAGACTCCATTGTTTCTTCTGATAAGTGGTTTCCCGGTATTAGGTCGAGGTGTTTCCATTCAAAACCCCAAAACCCTTTCAGTAGTTTGATTGAGTTTTTGATTGATAAAAGTAGACTATTAAGGCATACTTTATTAGGGTTTTAATAGGGTTTATGTAGGGGTTTTATGTTTAAATATTAGTAATTTAAGTGAGTATAACAAGCGAGTTTTTAAAATATTTCACACAAACATAAGCTTAGAGTCATGTGGCAGTTCTCTGAATTTTATCTTTCTAAGTTGATGTTTGATTGTTTCTATTGTTTGTTAATTCTCTTAGCTTGGCTTGATAATAGTTGAGTATGCAAGTTCTCTGAGACCTCCATTTATTTTATTTTTATCGAGATATTGCTTGATTCTCTGCTTAGAATCTCTCTCACCCCTGCAGCTAAAGTAATCGTTTCTTGGCATGTCGCTCTCTATTATTATAACTGCTAGAGCCCAGATATCCCATTAAGTGTCTCCATCTCTCCAATCCTCTCTCTCTGGGAAATATCCAGGAGTGCCGTATACATTTCCTTATGCAGAGGCTTGCACTCTTTGAGCTCTGTTGAAGTCAATAATATAAACTCTAAGAGGCTGAAAGTTCAACATGATATTCTCTGGCTTTAAGTCTCTATGAACATAACCTAGCTTGTGAAGCTCTTCAATCCCCTCAACTGTCTGCTATACTATCTAGCTAATTTATCTCTGACATCTATTGTCAGATAAGAATTCTCTGTAAGTCATTTCTAATAAAGGAAGCCTGAAGGCTACATGATCTTTAACAAGTAAAATAGCATCAAGCTATATGATATGCCTGCACTCATTTAACTTTGCCTTTTAAAGAGCATAGTACTCATTTGTAAATTCCATTTGGAACTTGTCATCAGCACGTAAGTAATTGAATGGATATATCTTGTAAGCATATTAGTCATCATCAATGACTCTCTTCTCTATTTTATCTTCAAGAGTGAGGTAAATTTCTAGGCAAGAATCTAAGTCAATGATTTTTAATATAGGAATCTTCATTGCCTCTATTTTAACCATGATTTTATTGATCTCAGAGACTGGAAAGTTCTTGACTGCTTTCTTCATTTTAACTTACTTCTAGACTTCAACTCTAAGAGACTCCACTGGGTTTCTTGATCTTCTCTTTTAGAGGAATCTATTCCCTGTAGGTTCATGAATAAAGACAAAACTTTAATTGTGCTTTTTCTTTAAGTGCACTTTGAGGTCTCTAGTATGAGAATATGGCTTCTCACAGAACTCACAGACATACTTCCCATCTTTCTTTTAATGCTTGAGATATAACCTTGGCATATCGTTGTGTATATCTCTCAAGTGTTTCTTATAAGTTGTCTTGTAAGGGAAAACTTTATTGCATTCTTTGCATTATTGTAGGAATACATTTGATTTGGGAAAATAAATAATAAATTAATTAAATAAATATTAAATTCGTGGCAGTTAACTTTCTTTTTGGAAACCTAGACAATATGGTACTTGTTTGAAAGAGAATTAAAAATCAGCTGGACTTTACTATTGGCGGTACCCCTCTATCGCATCCCCAGAGCGAGATAACACGACTTTAATTTTGACATTAAAATCAACTAAACAAATCATCAAAAATTAAACTCAATTTATCTCGCTCTGGAGATGCGACAGAGAGGTACCGCCAATAGTAAAGTCCAGCTGATTTTGAATTCTCTTTCAAACAAGTACCATATTTTCAAGGTTTCCAGAAAGTTAACTGCCACGAATTTAATATTTATTTAATTAATTTATTATTTATTTTCCCAAATCAAATGTATTCCTACAATAATAGTCAACTTTGGCTGGTATTTATTAATGCTCTATGGAGGGTTGTTTAACCTCCACCTCAATTTACACAGCTTCTATGATAATCTCCAACTTAACTTATTTTTAAAAATCTCAAAGCTAGACAGGTTAAAATTGTCATAAGTAGGCTCCCACTGAGTACAAGCGTCTCTGGTCTCTAATTTTCTTGGTTGCTGGAATGATAACTTTTATTGGCTTGATCCAAGTAATGCCGCTCTTCTTAACAGGTTAGAGCTCATTTTAGTCTGCTGATATATTTTATTATAATAATGATAAAATTTACCAAGATAAACTATTATAGTAGAGTATAAGACGCTCTGGTAGATTCTTTGCTGAGAGGAAAGAAAATTAATTAATCATAAAAGACTCTAAGTTGACATATTTTATGAGAATTTTATTCGTTTTAGTAAATTAAAATACTCCTAATTAAGTTTTAACCTTAAAATTTAACTCCTAATAAAGTTTGAACTTAATTTGGAGGACCTCCTAAAATAATTAAACATTATTAGGAGCAATTTAATGGAGATAGATTGATAAAAATGGAAATCAATCTGTGAAACTTGGAGCAAGTTTTTCAATGCTTCTCCTCATATCTTTTCAAGGTTGACCTCCAGTAAGGTCCTCCCTATTTAGTAGTAAGATTTTAATAAACTTAGAATGGATATCCATAATTTTAAATTTCATTAAAATTTCTAGAAAGAAGAAGCAAGATGGAATCTATGAATGATGCAATGAAGAGAATTTTATCTCAAGATTTAATAGGAAAATTTCAAAGTAAAGAGGACCTTTATAGATATTTGGTATAGCAAGGTAAGTTCTTAAGTAAGATTAATAAATCCATTATAGTTGGATTGTTCTTGCCAACCCAGGAAGGAACTAAAATCTCATTCTTAAAAGCCTTACTGAGTGAAGAGAAAAAAGCTTTTAAGTCTAATGAAATTAGGATGATAGAGATATAGCCTAACTACCCTGAAATATCAGTGACAAACCTATATGACGATGCTATGAGTGATCCGGAAGTAGCTCTCTACCTTCCATCAAAGCTACAGCTCTCTAATAAGTTGCCAGAGAGAAACTTCTTCTTTGGTGTTCTTGCAACTCTGAAACCTGAGTACTTAAATGAAGTTATTTAAGAAGCTCATAAGAAACGCTACAGCATCTCTCCTGAAGAAAAAGAGAAGCAAGGTATTAAAATAAGTGACACCTGGCTGTAGGAACTTCAAAAGCATCCTTTCATCTCAAGTAAGCTTAGTCTTCTAACTTTATAGAAAAACCTGGTACTGCTATATACTTGATGAAAGAGCGCAGCAAATTAAACAGAGAGAGAAAGTCTCAAGTAAAACATGAATTGAGCAAGAGGCTCTTCAAAGATTTATAAAAGCCAGAAGAGATGAACATAGATGCAGGAGCTGGCACTAAGAGAAGAAACATAGGCCCAAGCAAGCCTTAAGAGGAAGAAAAGAAAGAGAAGCCAAATCCCTTTACGGCAAATTTAATATGTGAACTTATTCATTCGCTTAAATCTAAAACTTATTTATTACACAAAATATCCCTTCTCTTGCGCATACTTTAGCTTATCATCGCTGACTCTCTTAGCAGCACTCTTAATAAAATCGACTGTAAATATCTTTAAATCATGCATCAGATGGTAGAGCAGCAATTTCTTATAATGACCTTTCAATAATCCCCAATATAATTCAATTCCATTGAACTACGGGCTGTAAGGAACACTAAATACAGGTGTTATGTTTAGCCTTTCATTTTCCTTCCTTGAGTCTTTAGTTTTAAGAACTGACAAGTTATCAACGAATAGAATAATCTCTTAGTCAGCGTACTTATCTCTGAGTTATTCCAAGAACTTAATATATTATTCAGTCTTTATAAACGAGGGTGAATAACATAAGTCTCGAGGCCACTATCTTCACTTATTCCACAAAGAATAGCATGAGTTTACACCTAACCCTTTAGTCATAAACACCTATATTACTATACCTCTTGTACCAAGACCTTGATATAAAGGTATTGAATGTAAATACAGCCTCATCAGCGTGTATAAACATTACATTATGCTCTTAAGACCTCTGCATTTAATCAAATATATAATATAAATTAGTATTATAAAATGGAACATTAAAGTCAATCACTCTCTTAATGATTGACAGTCTTGTAAGATATTCCGTTCTTTTTATATATGTTCGCTATAAATTAAGCAGATATGTGAAGCTCAGGAAATAGGCGATGAATAATCACAGCTCTCTAGGCCAGAGAGAAGTGAGCCCAGTATTTAAGAGTCTTATCATTATTTAGATAATCGATATGATGCTGCTAAAATTTTAGAGGTCTTTTAGGCTTAGAATTAAGCTGATGTCTCTTTAAATTCAATTCTAATACCTCACAGTTGCAGGAGATTTATGGAGCAGTCTTGCAAAAGATGTATAATTCAGATCAGGCTAGAGTTATTCACTATATTCATCACATCCATAACGCAACTTAAACAATAAATCTATATACTCGCTGTCATAAACTGACCCCAAACCTCGCATATACTCACTTAAATTACTAATATTTAAACATAAAACCCCTACATAAACCCTTTTAAAAGCCTAATAAAGTATGCCTTAATAGTCTAGTTTTATCAATCAAAAACTCAATCAAACTACTGAAAGGGTTTTGGGGTTTTGATTCTTGGCTTATGTCTCTCTCGTGCTCAACCTAGCATTTCGACCAAAAATCCTCTTCTCTAGCTCCTCTTCTTCTTGCTGCCTATCTCTCATCGTACTTCCTTACAAGTGCTTTCTCAAGCTTAGAACTTGTGCTTGGAAAGCAGACAATTTTTGTCATTCTTGTCATCATCGGAGTCCACCTTTCTTAGCATAGATGATCTTATCAAACCCTTGGCAATTCACCTCTGTCAAGTCGATGATTTTCTTTAATTTCATCTGATCTCCTTGAATACATGTTGATCCGTCCTTGTGCTTGTCAAATTCAACCCTCTGGGTCTTGGGCTCATGCATCTTCTTGCTTGGATTTGATTTTCCAATCTTCAACATGCTCCTGCTTGTTTAAGGGGACCTCTCTGCTCTTTTCATTTCTGAGTCCCAGTACCTCTTGATCTTTATTTCTATCTCTATGCTCAAATCGTACTTCTTGTACCTTCTCCCAAAACTCTCTCTTCTTGTTATACTGATCTCGTTGCCTCATCCATCTTTCTCTCCCTTTCTCATTGCTCCAGTTACCCTGATGTCTACTGAAATTTGATCGCTCCATAGTTTCTTTGTTTCTTTAATTTGCCAATTGATTTTCTTTTTAATTTATTAATTAATTATAACTTTCTGATTCTCTCTCATTATATACTTCTTTTTATTCTCTCATTTAGACATTTATATTGCTCATAAAATCATATTCAATGTTTTTTCATCAAAGTAAGCTCCTTATTTCTTGACGTAAGTCATTCTAAATAGCTTCTTAATAGGTTAATAGTACTCCCGTAATTCCAATTTTCTTATTCTCTGATCTAACCATATCATATTAGTTATGACTTCTATTTATTTATGATTTTTCAAGTCAAATAGTCTATTCTCCTTAACAGTTTTGAGAATCTTGTTGGGTCTCTTGCCTGATTCAGCAGATCACATCTCCTCAAATGATTTGCGTCTAGCAAGACCTTGTGCAAGCTGCAGTAATGGCTCATGCCATAATTTTTTTATTGTCTTCCTTTGCGTTGTTGCCATCATCGTGTCCATTACGTTCTTTGTTAAAAATAGTTTCTTTCTTTTCTGCAATTCACCAAATTTCTGTTGTATTTCATCTTTTACTCTTTTTGGCCTTAGGAACTATTCAATTTTTCAGATTGATTTTCTTTAAGTTTTTCTGAACTAAATCCCTTATTATTTCACTAGTGTTAGTTTCCTTCAATTGAGTTACATTCCTTAGTATTTTGTTCGGAATGTCTCTCGGCGTTTAAATGCTATTCTCTTAAGTTGCAGTTCCATTTTTTCTATTTCCTCAATTTTCACAAATTATGCTTCTACTAAAGGGGTATATTTGTAAATCATTAGAGACCTAATTTAAGCCATCATAATCAAAACCCCAAAACCCCTTAATGAGGTTTATAAGTGCTTTGATTTGTAGGGAATTTGTTAGGGATTGGGGTTATTAATTAAATGCGAGACTAAAATAGCAAGCTTTTGGGGTCTATTTATGAT
>ARYC01004663.1:0-12895 GCA_000711775.1 Oxytricha trifallax
GATTATTTAAAGATTCAATGTTAACTTTTGTCACCTTTGTGCCACCTTTTTTACATTTATCATTGGAGTTTTACACTTACTATTAATGTTACTATTGGATTAATTAAACAAAATAAATATTGATATTTTATAAACTAAATAAAACTTTAAAGTAATATTTGCAACTAATTAAAGATTGAGTTCAATAGGATGCGCGCAACAATGTTTCCTCATTTAAACGTAAATAAAGAATATTGATAAAATGAAGAATATTGATAAAATGAAGAAAAAGCCTATATATTAATATCATCTTTGAATAATAAACGAGAAGAAATCAATTAAAAATAGCAATAATCTTAAACGTATATAAATTTTGAGATAATCATTTAGAAATTATATTATCATAATTAATAATAATAAAGCACAGCATTTTCAAAGAAACACTTAAAGTAAAGTCTATACTAACTAATAATTTAAATTTAAATTGATAATAATTATTATAATAAAATTATTACAACAAGGAACCTTATATTCATGAGAAAGGGAAACTAATGAAACATACAATCAGTTAGTAAATACTAACTCATCCCCTCTTTTCACAATATAATAGCATTTATAGGGTCATTCCTAAATAAAAGTTTAGATTAAAAAATTCATTTAATTAATTTAATTATTTATTTACTTCAAGAAACAATAATTGATTTAATAAGGGACTTAATTGTAATTTATTATTTGAAAAATGTATCGGATATAAATTTAAAATGAAATAATGTTGAGAAATTGTTAGAATATAGAATTCTTCAACATATAATACTTATTGAAAAATTAAGAATTAGAGATTTAATAAAATAAAAATTAATATTGATTTTAATAGAATGAACTCTAAAATTATTAAGTAGTAGTAATCGTTATTTAATTTAGGTAAAACACAAAACAAATAAATAATTACTCTTCAGAAAAATATAAAGATAGATTCTCTGTTTCCTATAGCGTTGCTTGAAAACTTAAAAATGTTACTTCACTTCTCACTCCATTTCTATTTTCTATTGCTGTTTCTTCTCACTTCCTATGTATTGTTTCAATTATTATCCTCTTTTTCTTCATGCCTTTCCCAACTTTGACTAAATCCACTTTCTTTCTATTAGAAGTTGACTACTCATTTTGTTTCTATTATAGCTGTTTAACAAACAGTCATCCTTCAATATAAGATCAATCATTCCCAAACTCATTGAAATTTTCTTCTTGCTTTACCTTTTCCATATCAGTTTTGTTGAAATTTTCACTACCAATTCATCAAACGTATCCATATATGCCGCTTTTAGTGTTGTTAAAATATCTCATGTACTCATTCACTCTCAACCACATCGATTCACTTTATTGTTCTTGCACTCTCACAGTTTATCCTTCTTTTACCACAAATTCTGATTTTCAAATTTTTTATTTTCATGAATCCCATTTCGAAGTTTCGCATAATGTAGTGCCTCTAAATCTAGTTGCAATCAATCCCAAAAATTTGGAAAATAAATTCAATTGGTAGTTCAAGGACCAAATAGTTTATGATTATGACTTTAACACCATAATCCTCTAGGTTTAGTTTTTTATTTGTGTCTGGTTTAGTTACTATCATCTTAAATTCAAATTCTCTGACCACAATTTCTATTAATTAGACTTCTCACCACTTTCCTTGGGCCATGTACAACAACTGCACTTCCTTATTTTTAAATCTTGAGTATATCTCAATTCTAGCAGTCTCTTATAAATCCTAAAAAGCTAACTAAGATTATAATCCTCTCAATCTCTTACTGTTGTGTCCAGTTTTTGCTATTATCCATCTTCTAGATCATAGTCCCTGTGATCTTCTCTATCTATGCAATATATTGTTTTTAATAGTGATAATATAGGGGAAATTAAATAGTTCAGCCTCATTAAGCTAATCTACAGTTCTTCAATATGCTTCGTGCAAGTTTTTATTTCATAAAAATTATGTTAAATACACTTATCTTTAGTCACCAAGTGCATCACATATCAAATAAATTAAGAATATTACTTTTTGCTTAATTTAAAATAAAATCCTGTTTAATCTCATTTTTGTCTAATAACTTGATAGGAATACTAGTAAACTTTAGGTGGCCAGACAACCTTCTGTGGCGAGGTTTCTATAATTATCAAATCTATTTATATTCAAGTGTTTTCTATCAGATTTAGAACATTGTTCTAAGTATCCCTACAAAATATAAAGTGTTCATCAATATTATTCAAGATTTTATTATGGCACCCGTCTAAGCAATTTGGATAAAAGCTAAATGCAAATGGAACAAACAATGTTAAAAAGGGAAGAAATATCAACAACAAAAAAACAGCAATTATTTAGTTTGAAACTGAATTTATTAACTTTAAACTTGATACTATTACAAATAATTGATTTTAAAATCATGGCAAGACTATTATTATATTTAAAGTTATCTAGTGATGAAAATATATAATAAATAATTATATCAGAATCATTGACCATTAATTTTAGAGTAGCAACATTAGTTAATGCCAAGTTTAAAGTACTTTTTTCATATGAATTGTATCCTCCGAGATATGATTTCTTGTTATCATATCGTCATTTCCCCACTCTAGGTTATTCTCTTCCTATTGGCATAATTGTTTCTACCATAGTTGCTCTACTCATCACCTTCTCGCATGTTATCTATCTAAGTATTTTTTTAACAGAGATTTTTCCATTTCGTTCCTGGAATTAGGGCAACAAACGATAACTACCAACCTAGTTATCAACGGTTTCCATCCTCATTTAGCTTATACAATTTTATCAAATCCTTAGCATGCTACCTCAGCCAAATCAATGAGCTTCTTTAGCTTCATATAATCGTATTGTAAACTTATTGCCCCGTCTACATGCCTCTCTGTTTAGCTCTTCTATTTTTGTTTTTCATTATCCTTCTTGCTGGTGTTAGATTTTCGAATCTTTAACTTGCTCTTAAAACTCATCTGGATGTTTAAAGGTCTCTCTTATTAATCTTTGTCCCTGATTACCAGAGTATCTTAGCTTATTCTTCTGTCTCTATGGTCAAATCTGATTTCATATGCTCTCTCAAGAAAGCTGAGCTTCTTGTAATTATGCCTTATATTGAACCAGTTTTCCATCAATGAATCTCTTTCGACTCTATCCTTGTTAAATTGAGAACTTTCCATCGGGTCATCTCCCTTTAGAATTTTGAATTTTAATTTTATTATATAATTGTATTTCTCAGATTTCACCGCTTTAATATCTAATTATAGTTTTATTATTCAAATATTTTATCGTGTTGATTAAGTTTTCAGCATTTCTTCATCAAATCCTTTGTCAACTTTTTTCTACATTAGTCACAACTTTCTCATTGGTTTATAATATTCATGCAGCTCCAATGCTCTAATTCTTTAGTCTAGCCAAACATATTCGTAATTATCTCAATTTCTTTTTTATTTTCATATGCTATTAATAGATGTTCTTCCTCGCTGTTTTGAGAATCTATTTGGGTCACCAGCTGAATTTATCTTGATTACTCTATCTCAAGTGATTTGCATCCACAAAAATTTAGAGTATGTTGTAATAATGGAACATATCATAAGTTACCATTGTCCTTGCTTAGCTGACAGACATCATAGTATTCATCACATTTTTGGTATTAATGGCTTCTTGTACTTTCTCAGAGACTTCTCCTACTGTTAAACGTCTATTTTATTTTTCTTAGAGATTTATCAAATCTTCTAAATCCGATTTGAACTTGTGAACTTATTGCTGAATTATTTCTGCCATCCTTCAGTTAGGTTATATTATTTAGCACTAACTTTGTAATGTCTATGTAAATCTCAATGCTTATTCTTTTTAACTACATTCCTCTATATTATAAAATTTTCAATTTTACATAATTAGATGCATGTAATAATAAATCTTAAGAGAGAACTAATCTGCTTAGCCATTATGATGTCATTAATTTTGGGTTGTTATATATATTCAATCTTTGATAAACTTCAGTTTTCCTCTTTATTTCTTGAAACTTATCCTTCAGTAACTATCTAGTGTTGCATAAATATTGTTTCAAGTATTTAGCTCCTTATATCTTTATAAATGTTTAGTAACAAATTATCGGCAAAAGTAATAGAATTCCTTTATATTATCAGGTTACAATTCCAAATTTTAGTAAAGAGCATCCTTTAAATAAACATTAATTAACAAAGACTAGCTTGACCATGGTCCATGAATAGTCTCTGAAATTATCGAAAATCAATTAATTTCACTAGTGCCTCGTCAAGCAGGGTCTTAGAGAGTCATAATAGTGTACTCTCATATCTCATCTGATAAAGAATCTTCTAATGCATATTTCTGTGGCTTTTGGTTAGTTATGGATAAATACATGGGCAAAGGGACTCTATATAAATGTATGATTTTCTGATGCAGAATCAAGATATCAACTTATATATTTATTAACTTGATTTTCTTTCCTTCATAGAAGTCTTATTCTTATTACAAATTCTCAAATTTTTTAACAGTTGTCTTATCATCTTGGACTCTATGTTTTGAGTCTCATTATCATCATTAATTTATCTTTTCAGAATGAATCATTACTTTTTGAAGATTAGCAAGGAAATTAACTTCACATTTATTTGACATTATTTTAATGTTTTTATGTTTTGATGTGTTCAAACATTGTTATTTGATTTACATGGGTGCTTTTACTCTCTTAGAAACTCTTTTTTCCCCTTATAAAGTATTAAAGCAACTATCTATCATTCAGCCGTTTCGTGATTTTCTGAAATCACTATCTATTGAATATTTTTAATTTTGGAGAAAATGCCATCAAACTCATCAGATCCAATAGCCTTTTTGAAGCCACATTCTTTAATAGCTTTTATCTCATCCTCAATTTAATAAAAAACGTTTAATAATTCTGCCTGTATGGCATTTTAATTTAATTTTGTGATTCCAAGCATATACTCGCCTCTGGCATCGCTGATTAAGTCATTGTAGAATTCTGCTGCTTTCGCTTATTGTATTTCTTCAACTTCAACTCTCTCTTCATTTATTGTTAAATCTTTTATTGGTTAAGCTTGCCTCTGTGTTTTGGTTAGTATTTTGTACGAAATAAATGAAGATTTTTAGGTTATTTTCTCAAGCCATTGCTCAATTACATTGATTGCCTCCATCCATTCCATTACAAATGAACAGGTTTCTTCATATTATATTAAAAATAATATAAGCTTACTTTTAATACGAATAAATATAATAGCTTTAATTTAATTATAGTATTCTTAAAACTAATGTTGTAAATATATTTCAAAATGTACATACTATTGATGCAGTGATGTAATATTTTTTTTATATGATAAGTTGATAACTAAACTGTAACTATTTAAAATTTACAATGAAGCTAGTAGTTCAGAATTCAAAAAACACTTTGAATAACAATAATCCTTATAGTTCTATATTAATATATAGGAAATTACAGATCTGATTATCATTTATTTTAAAGGACTATTGATATTTATCAGTATATTTGATTCAGAAAATAATGATAGTAAGTAATTTTATTTACGATAAAATTGTAAAATAGCAGCAACCGTCGGCACTTTTTTAAAATTGCCGACGGTTAAAAAAAGAATAAAATATGAAAGTTAGGTATATAATAAATTTTAAAATTTGAAGAATTTTGGCATTTATTTTAGTTAATATTAGATCATATTAAAAATGATAAACGCTTTTAATAATGAATTTGAATATTTATATTTCATTATAGAGTATTAATAATTGTTTCTAATACAACTTTCGTTTCATTTTAATTCCTTTTTAGCTGGCTTTTGGCACTAAGTCTTTCTTGCTTTATTTTTCTAGTTTATCAGTAAAAATATTTTTTATTGACTTATCTAAGTCTAATTCTGAGAGTTCACTCTCTTTCTCTATGTTAAGTTTTCTAGCATTATTTTTTTAAGTCGCATATTCTAAATATGTTCCGATAATTTCATATCATTCAAGTTGTACCCTAATTTCAGCTTTGCTTGAATAATTTTAGATCTTTAAAATTTATTTAGCTAGTTTTCCACCTTATTGTTTCTATGTTGAAAAATATATTATCAAATATCTTACTTCTGCTGTGAGTTTCAACTCCTCAAGAATAGTTTCTTTAATGTCTGTAGTAATTAAATTCATCTTTTACTATGATTTTATGATTCTTGCATTTCTGTTACAGTGATTTTATCATGTAAAATAATCTATTTTGTAACTTTTTTCTTTCATCGTAGCTGTAATGAGGAATGTGCGATGTTATTGTATGTATGCCCTTCTACATTCAATATATTCAACATGATGAGCTACCTTAGTGTTTGATTGTTTGCATCTAGAACCTGACTCTGCTTAAGATTAACACTCCTCCGTTATAATCTAATTGAATTTGAGTAATATTTTTGTTGTTCATCTCAATTAATCTTAGTAGTCTCATTTCCATGAGAAAATAAAATCTGCATTTTCCAGTCCTATTTATCTCTTTATTTAGTCTTGCTTTAACTTTAAATTAATCTTCTCACGTTTTGGATGCATAATCTTTGAATTGTCTGTATTCCTATTTGCCTTTTGTTTTTACTGTCTCATTTCTTCTATTGCTACTCTGCTACTACGCGAATCTCTCATTACTTTTACCCAATTTCTTAATATCTCTTATTGGTTTGTAGAATTGAAGATAGCATCAATTTTATTAATAGATCGTGAAATTGTCTAAGTTTTTAATGTTCATTTTGAATCTACAAAGACATGAAGGCTTTGGAATGTTTATTTATTTGGATTATTATTTATACTATAAAAAGTTTTATTATTGATGTTTGCATTGGTTTCTTCTTATTTTTATTCTATGTAGCTTGTAATCTTATCGTTCTATTGATAAAGCGCTCATAACTTTCTATATATAGTACCGGCATTTTTAATTTTAAATAATATGTTTATAAATTATAAAATTTTATATATTTAAAATTTAATATCTTAATTATTAATAAAAAAGATAATAATAGGAAATTGTAGAAATAAAAATCAATCTTTAAATTATCTGTAATATTAACTGCCACTAATTACTAGAGGCATTAATAAAATTTTGCTTTATATTCAAAATTTAATTAGTTAATCAAATATTAAATATATATATATAAACATTATAACTAGTGGTCTAGTGGTCTGGCATCGTTTTTAGTGGTCTACTAGTAAGTATATTTAAATTATTAATATCTAACAATATTTAAAAGATTAATGGCGCCAACATACCGGAGATCACCAACTCGGATATTCTACTTGCTGAGAGGCTATATTGACTAAATAGCTGCGCGGAGGACTCATTATGAAAAGTAATTGTAATGTCTCACAACCGCCACTTATTCTATCTATATATACAGATCGAGGGCAGTTCAGACCTCTTGAAACAGTGTCAAGGCATATTGACCAGTCAAATTGCGGGGCTCAGTCATCGAAGTCTACACTGATCGTTCAAATTAGATGTATTATCTCAGCATTAGCTTATTAACGGAATCTACCGGTGCCAATAAGTCATATTTCATTGAAAAGAAGCGCAAGGGTACGGTAATAATGGCACAGCTAGAATTAGCAGTCAAGCTTCTTGGACATCAAACATTCAATCAGTTTACATAAATAGTGGATGGAGTAAAGCTTATATACAGCCCCTCTCAACACTACGAGCAGTCCATCGCCAAAAAGAATGCTAAGCGCAAGAAGGAATTGTAGAGCAGGAGTGTGGATCTAGAGGTGCTGTCGATGTTACGAATGTTTATATGATTGAGAGGCTTTCGGGGAGCACTGTAAAAAAGATGAGTATATTTGGAAGGAATCGTCCGATGTATCTTAGTTAGTAGCTATTGAAAATGCATTCAGCTCAATAAACTATTCCGATCTAGAGATATAGAAATCCACTGTCGCCATTAAGGAGAGGGTACCAATAATTACTCCTATCCAAGAATATATAGCAGAACTTAGAGAAACCGGTGATGTCTCCAGTACCCCGATGGAAGCTGATCTGAAAGCAATGGGTTATCTTCACAGTCTGTATGTCTTGTATGAGCTTATAATAAAGTGCAAGAATACGTGCAGTCGAATTGCATTTTCATGTCTCCATGAAGCAAGGCAAGGCGAGCCACAAATTCTCATCGCAAAAGAAATCAATCTCTTGAAGGCATTTGGATCATCTAGGATAGCTGGGATGAAACGTTTGATGAAGTAAGAAGGGATGCCCATAAAGCATAAATAAGGCGTGGACTATAAGTAAACGGGATGTTTTATCGTAATCACATCGAACACTCTGCCTTTAGCAAGACTGACCCCGAAGATGTCAATGTATTTAAATCTAGATTTCTACTCTGTGAATCCGAAATACCTACATAAAGTGGAGAGGAGGCATTCCCTTTGACCATGCCTATGGTAGCCCGCTTCCTTAAGGCAAGATTTCACTCCGATCAAAAAGAGAAGAAGGGTGATATTTTAGAAAGTCATACAGTGGTCAGAGACAGAGTAGGAGAAATGACTAGTTGAGCAATGCAGTGATGATCTTCTCTATTTATATCTAATTATTAATAATTTAAATATACTTATAATGCCTCTCGTATTAAGTGACAGTTAATATCACATATAATTTGTAGATTAATTTACATTTCTAAAATTTACTATTTTTATCTATTTTATCAATATTAAGATATCTTGAACTATTTTTAAGCAATTTCATAAAGTAACGAAAATAAACATTTCTATTAAAAGTATTATGAAATTTAAAACAATTTAATAGAATATTATACCATAATCTCATTAATATTTAATAATGCTAACAAAAGAAATACTCTTTTGACCATAGAATTTGGCTTAAAAGTCGAAAATGATGAAAATATAATTATAAATGATATGAAAAAATTGGGTTAATTATGCCGAAAATGCTGGATTTTAACAGTTTTAAAATGGGATCAAAATTGTTGAAAAATTTAAGTTGTAAACAAAAGCCTTGCCAAACTCACAAATTTGATAAATATTATGACAAATCTATTGAGAACCTCAGACAAGTCATCAAATTGTGAAAAGCTACTCAACATATGTTTCCTCTTTTTTTATATTATTGTACTATATATCTATTTTTATTGATATATAAAAAAATACTATATTATTAAATTCATCATATTTTAATATATTTAAATTATATTATATTCTTATAATCAATTGATATATAATAATTAATTAGAAATTAAAATAGGGCAAAAAGAGAACTTAGATGGAAGAGAAAGACAAGCACCCTGGTAGAAGAAGAAAGCTGCCAGTACTCATGGAGGAAGGAAATCACAAAAAACAACAAACCCATAAATCCTTTCAAGATTAGTTTGAATATTCAAGAAAAATCAATAAATCTATCATAATAAAAACCTGAGTGTTCATTGTAAATGTAATAATTGTTTACATTTGGGTCATGGCCCCCTAGCGAGGGCATATAAATATTTTTATCAATATTTCATAATATCGTATAAATGTCAAAAGCATTCAAATAGCTGATTATAACAGAATTAAATAATTTTCAAGTTACTAATGATCTTTTTAAAAAGTATAAAGAACCTATATATTAATTTAACTCTACATTAACTAGTAAATAACAATAATTATGAGTAATCTAAACCAGAGAAGATTTTTATAAAATCGCAGATATCATATAAAATTAAACATTTCATATTTTCCATTTTACTAAAACTTAATGTTATTTAATAGTTAATGTAGAGCTAAACTATTAAATAGGTTCTTTATCCTTCTTAAAAAATCTTTAGTGACTTTAAAATAATTTTTTTCTTTTAAAAAAGTTAATTAAATGTTTTTGACATTTATACGATATTATGAAATATTGATAAAAATATTTATCTGCCCCCGCCAGGTGGCTATTACCAAACATTTTAACAATATCTCGATTACGATGTAGAACAACTGACAACTTTATTTTATGTAACCACAAAGGGAAGCTGAAGGATGATTCAAAATGTATGAAAGTTTTGCAGAAAACTAACGAACAAAATGAAGAATTGATGTGATCAGTAAGACGAGTTAGTTGCCTGCTGAACAAATAGAATTTAAACTATGCTTACAGAATGTAGAGGATGGAACTCCAAATTGAAATAGGATTAAATTGTAGGAGGATAGAAGATAAAAACCCAGACTTTATAGCGCTTTTGGAAACAAGACTGCAAAGGATAATTGGATTGAATAGCTTAGACAATACACAAACTTAACTAGCTAGAAACGGAGGAATAATAACAATGAATAGCGGAAGGTATCAAATGAAGATGGTAAGAACTTTAAGACAATTTGTTGCATCGAATATACTGAACGTAGGGGAGTTCCCTCTTCATATTATTTCACTTTACATTCCGCCATATTAGAATGAGGAAGTAAATTAACTACAAAACAGAGTGATTTTTATGATAAAGTGAATAAAACAGAAATGCAACAAACAGAGGATAATTGTGATGGGAGACTTCAACTCTCATCTAAAAAAACTTAGCAAGAGGCTAAAAAAAAGAAGGCCTAATAGAATCCATCCCCGAAAGAGTAGGAACTCACACTAAAGGGAACCCATTCGACCAAATCTTTTCAAATTTAAAAACTATGAAGTGGGAACTAGACTAATTGAGACTAACATACCATAAACTAATTATGGCAACTTTAAAATAAAATACTATGATGATAATTTGAAAATGGAAGACAAGGAAAGGAGTGTTTGAATATCAGGCATCAGAAAGTAATGCTGGAAGACATTCATTGAAGAAGGGAGATAATTAAAAGAGTAAGATCTAGAATGGCCAATGAGAATGTGCTTTGAAGAGAAACTAGAAAAATTGAGTAAGACTAGAAATTGGTATCAGCAACCCTCAGAATGGGCAGTAAGAGATTGCAGAGTTAGAGGGTATAGTACCTACTAAGACACCAAACACAAGAATGGAAAGAAGTAATAAGAAATATGGGCACTTTTTGAATAGAAAAGATCTGAAAGGATTATTGTACTTAGTAAAAAGACTCAAAAAGAATAAAAAATAAGCCCAAACAATTAAAGGGTTGACAATCAAAAAGGAGAGTATTCAATCAAGGGAAGAAAAAGTGATTTTAATTATAGATTACTTTATCAAATTATTTATAGATGACAGAAGTTAAATAGGAACCCCAATTACAAAAAGCTAAGACACAGAAATGTCCAACGATGACGATACAAAGAAGAGATTCTGCGGAGAAAAGGAAGTTGAGAAATCCATAGGATAAAGTAATTTCAACAAAGCTATTTGACAAGATGGATAAGTTGGGAAAATGCTTCTGAAATGAGAAAAGTTAAAAAGGATAATAAGCATTAAATTAACGGAGTGGATGAATGCTAGAATGTTTCCACAATACTTTAAAGAAGGAAGACTAGTCTTATTAATCAAAAACCAAGGAGACTAGTGCCCAGAGATCAGCAATACCATACCAAATGTGGTGAACTCAAACCTAAATAAAATCATAGAAAAGGTAATAGTAAATGAAAAACAGGATTAAAACAGCGAGCTATTTAGGACGGGTAATATTAAAATAGTTTTAAAGAGAGCAAGAGTACCCAAATTAAACTTATCAGAAATGTTAGACCACATTAAAGAATCAAGACTGAAAAGCAAGAGTAGAGAGGCCTACCTTTTCATAGACTTACATAAGGCATATGACTCTGTTTGAACAGACAAAATAATGAGTATTCTAAGAGAAAGAATTAAATCAAGCGCAGACAAATAAATAGTGAAACTAATTGAAGAACAATAAAAAATAAAAATAAAAAATAGAGGGAAAAGAAATAGAAGCAAAAAAAGAAGTGGCTCAAGAGAGCAGACTCTCACCGATTTTTCAACATATATCTCCAAGAAGCAATATACTAACAACAGGAACTTCGATCGTTGATAAAATAAGGCAAGATATTGGTGTTTGCAAATGAAATTCTAATTAACATTAAAAACAAAACCCAGATGGAGGAAGTATTAAATTGCTTCAAAGCGATAGAAATATCCCATAATCTTAAATTAAACTAAAAAAAACGTTATTCATCAGTGACTTGAAAGGATTCAATGGAATAAAAGAAATTGAGGAAATAAAAAAGCTACAAGAAATAAAATTCTTGGGAATGAATGTCTCTCTAGATACAAAAACCTTATTAAATAAAAAATGGGAGGAAATAAAAAGAAAAACGTTAATTTACTAAAGTCTCACAAAATCTAACAATCCAAGAATTTGTGATAACATTATGGTGGCATAAATTAGATGATTAGTCATCTACAAACACACACCACTGATGGCAACGAAAAATATAAAGCTGGACTAAAAAAGACAAAATAGAACCTAATTAAAACGAATTGCTTTCAAAACATGATGGCTGTAAGCTAAGGGAGGACAATAGTAAAATACGGAATGAGCCATTAATGCAACGTCCACAAGACATTTGTAAACAAAAACCATATGAAAGAATGCAACTAAATGAATTAGGTTGGGACCCTACAAGATTTAACAGAATTGTGAGGAATCGCATACTAATTGACTTATATAATTAGACACAGATAGAAATCACAGCAAATATGATATGGCTAGATGAAAGAATCAGAG
This sequence comes from Oxytricha trifallax, assembly GCA_000711775.1. Lineage (NCBI taxonomy): Eukaryota > Ciliophora > Spirotrichea > Sporadotrichida > Oxytrichidae > Oxytricha > Oxytricha trifallax. The sequence goes on from ARYC01004663.1 coordinate 12,644, forward strand.
GAATGGAACAACAAGGATACTACTAAAAAATGAAGAAGTTATTTAGAATAACTTACTTTTAAAAAAACAGTAGATTAATGTTAATGAAGTGAACATCAACTTAGTAACTACTCAGTCAACCTGAACATTCAAAATGTAATTAAATAAACCATGATATATATAAAGAGGTAGATAGTAGAATTATAATTATAAACATAATTAATTATTTATAAAAAGAGAAGAAACTATTAAGAGAACCTAGATGAGAAATAA
>ARYC01004665.1:0-14858 GCA_000711775.1 Oxytricha trifallax
TCAAAAGCGAATAGACATTTAAATCAATGCAGTTTAAAAGAATTACGTCTCTTTCAAGAGAGTGAAAAAGGAATAACGAAAAGGCTTATTTCCGCTCTCAATGTTAATATTGATATGAGCAGCTTCTTATATAAAGGCCATTAGTGATGGGAGTTTTAAAAGTCCAGATATCTATTTTCTATCTTATAAAGGGTTCATAGAGAGAGGGAGAGGAAAACTTTGCTCCAAAAGTATATAGTAGGCAAAATACTACAAAGATTCAAGTTAAGAGTGAGCCATTTCATATTATATGATATTTAAAAAGCACTCTATAAATAATGCCCTTCATAGAATTAAAATTGTTTCATTACTAAAATCTCAACTTAGCAAATCGAGAATTATGTCTCTTTAGTAAGAGGAATACTTTCAACGAAGCAATTCAAGACTTTGACTAAGTTTCGGCTAAAATGAATTGCTGGAGGATAATAAAATTTAGATTCTCTACATTATTTATTCTTCGCATTTCCTTTTTTGCCGACGAGATGCATCTCAATTATCTCAAAAAATAGATCTAAATATGTATTGGAAATTAAAGAACGAATTTATAAAAGCCTTTATTTCTTTCTTCATTAAATTTTTCAATCCTTTCTAGTTGTAACGAGTTTTGTGTTGAATGGAAAACATCCAAACGTACAAGATCATGTTACCATTTTTATATGTGTTAACTAACGCATTCTTCATTAAGCTTTGCAAAGTATAGAAGGAAACGAATATCTCGTTAATATAATGAAAATCTGTTTCGAAAGATCCTTAATGGAAAGTTAAACATAAAGTAGAGATCTAGTTGTTCAAAATATTAAATGAAACTTAATCATTTAGAGACAAGTGAGAGAAATTTACATTCTATAAATAATCCCATTGGATAGGCAGTTCAAGTTAATAATTTTTAACATCGAGTAAATTAATGCAACACACTTTTATAACAGTCTAAGATATATCTATGCTATCGGCGGTTAAGATAATTTGCTCATTGAAATTCAAGAAATACTTAAATAAACTGTAACAAGCATATTCTGTAATCAAGAGTATAGTCAAAAGCGAATAGACATTTAAATCAATGCAGTTTAAAAGAATTACGTCTCTTTCAAGAGAGTGAAAAAGGAATAACGAAAAGGCTTATTTCCGCTCTCAATGTTAATATTGATATGAGCAGCTTCTTATATAAAGGCCATTAGTGATGGGAGTTTTAAAAGTCCAGATATCTATTTTCTATCTTATAAAGGGTTCATAGAGAGAGGGAGAGGAAAACTTTGCTTCTAAAGTATATAGTAGGCAAGATACTACAAAGATTTAAGTTAAGAGTGAGCCATTTCATATTTTATGATATTTAAAAAGCACTCTATAAATAATGCATTCATAGAATTCAAGTTGTTCCATTACTAAAATCTCAACTTAGCAAATCGAGGATTATGTCTCTTTAGTAAGACGAATACTTTCAAACGAAGCATTTCAAGCCTTTGACTAAGTTTCGGCTAAAATGAATTGCTGGAGGTTAATAAAATTTAGATTCTCTACATTATTTATTCTTCGCATTTCCTTTTTGCCGACGAGATGCATCTCAATTATCTCAAAAAATAGAGATCTAAATATGTATTGGAAATTAAAGAACGAATTTATAAAAGCCTTTATTTCTTTCTTCATTAAATTTTTCAATCCTTTCTAGTTGTAACGAGTTTTGTGTTGAATGGAAAACATCCAAACGTACAAGATCATGTTACCATTTTTATATGTGTTAACTAACGCATTCTTCATTAAGCTTTGCAAAGTATAGAAGGAAACGAATATCTCGTTAATATAATGAAAATCTGTTTCGAAAGATCCTTAATGGAAAGTTAAACATAAAGTAGAGATCTAGTTGTTCAAAAAATTAAATGAAACTTAATCATTTAGAGACAAGTGAGAGAAATTTACATTCTATAAACACTCCCATTGGATAGGCAGTTCAAGTTAATAATTTTTAACATCGAGTAAATTAATGCAACACACTTTTATAACAGTCTAAGATATATCTATGTTATCGGCGGTTAAGATAATTTGCTCATTGAAATTCAAGAAATACTTAAATTAACTGTAACAAGCATATTCTGTAATCAAGAGTATAGTCAAAAGCGAATAGACATTTAAATCAATGCAGTTTAAAAGAATTACATCTCTTTCAAGAGAGTGAAAAAGGAATAACGAAAAGGCTTATTTCCGCTCTCAATGTTAATATTGATATGAGCAGCTTCTTATATAAAGGCCATTAGTGATGGGAGTTTTAAAAGTCCAGATATCTATTTTCTATCTTATAAAGGGTTCATAGAGAGAGGGAGAGGAAAACTTTGCTTCTAAAGTATATAGTAGGCAAGATACTACAAAGATTTAAGTTAAGAGTGAGCCATTTCATATTTTATGATATTTAAAAAGCACTCTATAAATAATGCATTCATAGAATTCAAGTTGTTCCATTACTAAAATCTCAACTTAGCAAATCGAGGATTATGTCTCTTTAGTAAGACGAATACTTTCACGAAGCATTTCAAGCCTTTAACTAAGTTTCGGCTAAAATGAGTTGCTGGAGGTTAATTAAATTTAGATTCTCTACTTTATTTATTCTTCGCATTTCCTTTTTTGCCGACGAGATGCATCCAAATTATCTAAAAACAAATAGAGATCTAAATATGTATTGGAAATTAAAGAACAAATTTGATATAAAGCCTTTATTTCTTTCTTCATTAAATTTTTCAATCCTTTCTAGTTGTAACGAGTTTTGTGTTGAATGGAAAACATCCAAACGTACAAGATCATGTTACCATTTTTATATGTGTTAACTAACGCATTCTTCATTAAGCTTTGCAAAGTATAGAAGGAAACGAATATCTCGTTAATATAATGAAAATCTGTTTCGAAAGATCCTTAATGGAAAGTTAAACATAAAGTAGAGATCTAGTTGTTCAAAATATTAAATGAAACTTAATCATTTAGAGACAAGTGAGAGAAATTTACATTCTATAAATAATCCCATTGGATAGGCAGTTCAAGTTAATAATTTTTAACATCGAGTAAATTAATGCAACACACTTTTATAACAGTCTAAGATATATCTATGCTATCGGCGGTTAAGATAATTTGCTCATTGAAATTCAAGAAATACTTAAATAAACTGTAACAAGCATATTCTGTAATCAAGAGTATAGTCAAAAGCGAATAGACATTTAAATCAATGCAGTTTAAAAGAATTACGTCTCTTTCAAGAGAGTGAAAAAGGAATAACGAAAAGGCTTATTTCCGCTCTCAATGTTAATATTGATATGAGCAGCTTCTTATATAAAGGCCATTAGTGATGGGAGTTTTAAAAGTCCAGATATCTATTTTCTATCTTATAAAGGGTTCATAGAGAGAGGGAGAGGAAAACTTTGCTCCAAAAGTATATAGTAGGCAAAATACTACAAAGATTCAAGTTAAGAGTGAGCCATTTCATATTATATGATATTTAAAAAGCACTCTATAAATAATGCCTTCATAGAATTAAAATTGTTTCATTACTAAAATCTCAACTTAGCAAATCGAGAATTATGTCTCTTTAGTAAGAGGAATACTTTCAACGAAGCAATTCAAGACTTTGACTAAACTTCGGCTAAAATGAATTGCTGGAGGTGAATTAAATTTAGATTCTCTACAATATTTATTCTTCGCATTTCCTTTTTTGCCGACGAGATGCATCTCAATTATCTTAAAAAAATAGATCTAAATATGTATTGGAAATTAAAGAACGAATTTATAAAAGCCTTTATTTCTTTCTTCATTAAATTTTTCAATCCTTTCTAGTTGTAACGAGTTTTGTGTTGAATGGAAAACATCCAAACGTACAAGATCATGTTACCATTTTTATATGTGTTAACTAACGCATTCTTCATTAAGCTTTGCAAAGTATAGAAGGAAACGAATATCTCGTTAATATAATGAAAATCTGTTTCGAAAGATCCTTAATGGAAAGTTAAACATAAAGTAGAGATCTAGTTGTTCAAAAAATTAAATGAAACTTAATCATTTAGAGACAAGTGAGAGAAATTTACATTCTATAAACACTCCCATTGGATAGGCAGTTCAAGTTAATAATTTTTAACATCGAGTAAATTAATGCAACACACTTTTATAACAGTCTAAGATATATCTATGTTATCGGCGGTTAAGATAATTTGCTCATTGAAATTCAAGAAATACTTAAATTAACTGTAACAAGCATATTCTGTAATCAAGAGTATAGTCAAAAGCGAATAGACATTTAAATCAATGCAGTTTAAAAGAATTACATCTCTTTCAAGAGAGTGAAAAAGGAATAACGAAAAGGCTTATTTCCGCTCTCAATGTTAATATTGATATGAGCAGCTTCTTATATAAAGGCCATTAGTGATGGGAGTTTTAAAAGTCCAGATATCTATTTTCTATCTTATAAAGGGTTCATAGAGAGAGGGAGAGGAAAACTTTGCTTCTAAAGTATATAGTAGGCAAGATACTACAAAGATTTAAGTTAAGAGTGAGCCATTTCATATTTTATGATATTTAAAAAGCACTCTATAAATAATGCATTCATAGAATTCAAGTTGTTCCATTACTAAAATCTCAACTTAGCAAATCGAGGATTATGTCTCTTTAGTAAGACGAATACTTTCAACGAAGCATTTCAAGCCTTTAACTAAGTTTCGGCTAAAATGAGTTGCTGGAGGTTAATTAAATTTAGATTCTCTACTTTATTTATTCTTCGCATTTCCTTTTTTGCCGACGAGATGCATCCAAATTATCTAAAAACAAATAGAGATCTAAATATGTATTGGAAATTAAAGAACAAATCTTATAAAAAGCCTTTATTTCTTTCTTCATTAAATTTTTCAATCCTTTCTAGTTGTAACGAGTTTTGTGTTGAATGGAAAACATCCAAACGTACAAGATCATGTTACCATTTTTATATGTGTTAACTAACGCATTCTTCATTAAGCTTTGCAAAGTATAGAAGGAAACGAATATCTCGTTAATATAATGAAAATCTGTTTCGAAAGATCCTTAATGGAAAGTTAAACATAAAGTAGAGATCTAGTTGTTCAAAAAATTAAATGAAACTTAATCATTTAGAGACAAGTGAGAGAAATTTACATTCTATAAACACTCCCATTGGATAGGCAGTTCAAGTTAATAATTTTTAACATCGAGTAAATTAATGCAACACACTTTTATAACAGTCTAAGATATATCTATGTTATCGGCGGTTAAGATAATTTGCTCATTGAAATTCAAGAAATACTTAAATTAACTGTAACAAGCATATTCTGTAATCAAGAGTATAGTCAAAAGCGAATAGACATTTAAATCAATGCAGTTTAAAAGAATTACATCTCTTTCAAGAGAGTGAAAAAGGAATAACGAAAAGGCTTATTTCCGCTCTCAATGTTAATATTGATATGAGCAGCTTCTTATATAAAGGCCATTAGTGATGGGAGTTTTAAAAGTCCAGATATCTATTTTCTATCTTATAAAGGGTTCATAGAGAGAGGGAGAGGAAAACTTTGCTTCTAAAGTATATAGTAGGCAAGATACTACAAAGATTTAAGTTAAGAGTGAGCCATTTCATATTTTATGATATTTAAAAAGCACTCTATAAATAATGCATTCATAGAATTCAAGTTGTTCCATTACTAAAATCTCAACTTAGCAAATCGAGGATTATGTCTCTTTAGTAAGACGAATACTTTCAACGAAGCATTTCAAGCCTATGACTAAGTTTCGGCTAAAATGAATTGCTGGAGGATAATAAAATTTAGATTCTCTACATTATTTATTCTTCGCATTTCCTTTTTTGCCGACGAGATGCATCTCAATTATCTCAAAAAATAGATCTAAATATGTATTGGAAATTAAAGAACGAATTTATAAAAGCCTTTATTTCTTTCTTCATTAAATTTTTCAATCCTTTCTAGTTGTAACGAGTTTTGTGTTGAATGGAAAACATCCAAACGTACAAGATCATGTTACCATTTTTATATGTGTTAACTAACGCATTCTTCATTAAGCTTTGCAAAGTATAGAAGGAAACGAATATCTCGTTAATATAATGAAAATCTGTTTCGAAAGATCCTTAATGGAAAGTTAAACATAAAGTAGAGATCTAGTTGTTCAAAATATTAAATGAAACTTAATCATTTAGAGACAAGTGAGAGAAATTTACATTCTATAAATAATCCCATTGGATAGGCAGTTCAAGTTAATAATTTTTAACATCGAGTAAATTAATGCAACACACTTTTATAACAGTCTAAGATATATCTATGCTATCGGCGGTTAAGATAATTTGCTCATTGAAATTCAAGAAATACTTAAATAAACTGTAACAAGCATATTCTGTAATCAAGAGTATAGTCAAAAGCGAATAGACATTTAAATCAATGCAGTTTAAAAGAATTACGTCTCTTTCAAGAGAGTGAAAAAGGAATAACGAAAAGCCTTATATCCGCTCTCAATGTTAATATTGATATGAGCAGCTTCTTATATAAAGGCCATTAGTGATGGGAGTTTTAAAAGTCCAGATATCTATTTTCTATCTTATAAAGGGTTCATAGAGAGAGGGAGAGGAAAACTTTGCTTCTAAAGTATATAGTAGGCAAGATACTACAAAGATTTAAGTTAAGAGTGAGCCATTTCATATTTTATGATATTTAAAAAGCACTCTATAAATAATGCATTCATAGAATTCAAGTTGTTCCATTACTAAAATCTCAACTTAGCAAATCGAGGATTATGTCTCTTTAGTAAGACGAATACTTTCACGAAGCATTTCAAGCCTTTAACTAAGTTTCGGCTAAAATGAATTGCTGGAGGTTAATAAAATTTAGATTCTCTACATTATTTATTCTTCGCATTTCCTTTTTGCCGACGAGATGCATCCAAATTATCTAAAAAAATAGAGATCTAAATATGTATTGGAAATTAAAGAACAATTTATAAAAGCCTTTATTTCTTTCTTCATTAAATTTTTCAATCCTTTCTAGTTGTAACGAGTTTTGTGTTGAATGGAAAACATCCAAACGTACAAGATCATGTTACCATTTTTATATGTGTTAACTAACGCATTCTTCATTAAGCTTTGCAAAGTATAGAAGGAAACGAATATCTCGTTAATATAATGAAAATCTGTTTCGAAAGATCCTTAATGGAAAGTTAAACATAAAGTAGAGATCTAGTTGTTCAAAAAATTAAATGAAACTTAATCATTTAGAGACAAGTGAGAGAAATTTACATTCTATAAACAATCCCATTGGATAGGCAGTTCAAGTTAATAATTTTTAACATCGGTAAATTAATGCAACACACTTTTATAACAGTCTAAGATATATCTATGCTATCGGCGGTTAAGATAATTTGCTCATTGAAATTCAAGAAATACTTAAATAAACTGTAACAAGCATATTCTGTAATCAAGAGTATAGTCAAAAGCGAATAGACATTTAAATCAATGCAGTTTAAAAGAATTACGTCTCTTTCAAGAGAGTGAAAAAGGAATAACGAAAAGGCTTATTTCCGCTCTCAATGTTAATATTGATATGAGCAGCTTCTTATATAAAGGCCATTAGTGATGGGAGTTTTAAAAGTCCAGATATCTATTTTCTATCTTATAAAGGGTTCATAGAGAGAGGGAGAGGAAAACTTTGCTTCTAAAGTATATAGTAGGCAAGATACTACAAAGATTTAAGTTAAGAGTGAGCCATTTCATATTTTATGATATTTAAAAAGCACTCTATAAATAATGCATTCATAGAATTCAAGTTGTTCCATTACTAAAATCTCAACTTAGCAAATCGAGGATTATGTCTCTTTAGTAAGACGAATACTTTCAACGAAGCATTTCAAGACTTTAACTAAGTTTCGGCTAAAATGAATTGCTGGAGGATAATAAAATTTAGATTCTCTACATTATTTATTCTTCGCATTTCCTTTTTTGCCGACGAGATGCATCTCAATTATCTCAAAAAATAGATCTAAATATGTATTGGAAATTAAAGAACGAATTTATAAAAGCCTTTATTTCTTTCTTCATTAAATTTTTCAATCCTTTCTAGTTGTAACGAGTTTTGTGTTGAATGGAAAACATCCAAACGTACAAGATCATGTTACCATTTTTATATGTGTTAACTAACGCATTCTTCATTAAGCTTTGCAAAGTATAGAAGGAAACGAATATCTCGTTAATATAATGAAAATCTGTTTCGAAAGATCCTTAATGGAAAGTTAAACATAAAGTAGAGATCTAGTTGTTCAAAAAATTAAATGAAACTTAATCATTTAGAGACAAGTGAGAGAAATTTACATTCTATAAACAATCCCATTGGATAGGCAGTTCAAGTTAATAATTTTTAACATCGAGTAAATTAATGCAACACACTTTTATAACAGTCTAAGATATATCTATGCTATCGGCGGTTAAGATAATTTGCTCATTGAAATTCAAGAAATACTTAAATAAACTGTAACAAGCATATTCTGTAATCAAGAGTATAGTCAAAAGCGAATAACATTTAAATCAATGCAGTTTAAAAGAATTACATCTCTTTCAAGAGAGTGAAAAAGGAATAACGAAAAGGCTTATTTCCGCTCTCAATGTTAATATTGATATGAGCAGCTTCTTATATAAAGGCCATTAGTGATGGGAGTTTTAAAAGTCCAGATATCTATTTTCTATCTTATAAAGGGTTCATAGAGAGAGGGAGAGGAAAACTTTGCTTCTAAAGTATATAGTAGGCAAGATACTACAAAGATTTAAGTTAAGAGTGAGCCATTTCATATTTTATGATATTTAAAAAGCACTCTATAAATAATGCATTCATAGAATTCAAGTTGTTCCATTACTAAAATCTCAACTTAGCAAATCGAGGATTATGTCTCTTTAGTAAGACGAATACTTTCAACGAAGCATTTCAAGCCTTTAACTAAGTTTCGGCTAAAATGAATTGCTGGAGGTTAATAAAATTTAGATTCTCTACATTATTTATTCTTCGCATTTCCTTTTTGCCGACGAGATGCATCTCAACTACTCAAAAAAGAGATCTAAATATGTATTGGAAATTAAAGAACGAATTTATAAAAACCTTTATTTCTTTCTTATCAAAACTTAAAATCCGTACTAGTTGCAACGAGTTTTGTGTTGAAAAGAAAACAACCAAACATACAAGATCATGATACCATTTTAATATGTGTTAACTAACGCATTCTTCATTAAGCTTTGCAAAGTATAGAAGGAAACGAATATCTCGTTAATATAATGAAAATCTGTTTCGAAAGATCCTTAATGGAAAGTTAAACATAAAGTAGAGATCTAGTTGTTCAAAAATTAAATGAAACTTAATCATTTAGAGACAAGTGAGAGAAATTTACATTCTATAAACACTCCCATTGGATAGGCAGTTCAAGTTAATAATTTTTAACATCGAGTAAATTAATGCAACACACTTTTATAACAGTCTAAGATGTATCTATGTAATCGGTTAGGATAATTTGCTCATGGAAATTAGAATTACTTAAATAAACTGTAGCAAGCATATTCTATAATCGAGAGTAGAGTCAAAAGTTAATAGATATTTAAATCAATGCAGTTTAAAAGAATAAAGTCTCTTTCAAGAGAGTGAAAAATGAATAACTAAAAAGGCTTATTTCCGCTTCTCTGCATGTTAATATTGATATGAGCAGCTTCTTATATAAAGGCCATTAGTGATGGGAGTTTTAAAAGTCCAGATATCTATTTTCTATCTTATAAAGGGTTCATAGAGAGAGGGAGAGGAAAACTTTGCTTCTAAAGTATATAGTAGGCAAGATACTACAAAGATTTAAGTTAAGAGTGAGCCATTTCATATTTTATGATATTTAAAAAGCACTCTATAAATAATGCATTCATAGAATTCAAGTTGTTCCATTACTAAAATCTCAACTTAGCAAATCGAGGATTATGTCTCTTTAGTAAGACGAATACTTTCACGAAGCATTTCAAGCCTTTGACTAAGTTTCGGCTAAAATGAATTGCTGGAGGTTAATAAAATTTAGATTCTCTACATTATTTATTCTTCGCATTTCCTTTTTGCCGACGAGATGCATCTCAATTATCTCAAAAAATAGAGATCTAAATATGTATTGGAAATTAAAGAACGAATTTATAAAAGCCTTTATTTCTTTCTTCATTAAATTTTTCAATCCTTTCTAGTTGTAACGAGTTTTGTGTTGAATGGAAAACATCCAAACGTACAAGATCATGTTACCATTTTTATATGTGTTAACTAACGCATTCTTCATTAAGCTTTGCAAAGTATAGAAGGAAACGAATATCTCGTTAATATAATGAAAATCTGTTTCGAAAGATCCTTAATGGAAAGTTAAACATAAAGTAGAGATCTAGTTGTTCAAAATATTAAATGAAACTTAATCATTTAGAGACAAGTGAGAGAAATTTACATTCTATAAATAATCCCATTGGATAGGCAGTTCAAGTTAATAATTTTTAACATCGAGTAAATTAATGCAACACACTTTTATAACAGTCTAAGATATATCTATGCTATCGGCGGTTAAGATAATTTGCTCATTGAAATTCAAGAAATACTTAAATAAACTGTAACAAGCATATTCTGTAATCAAGAGTATAGTCAAAAGCGAATAGACATTTAAATCAATGCAGTTTAAAAGAATTACGTCTCTTTCAAGAGAGTGAAAAAGGAATAACGAAAAGGCTTATTTCCGCTCTCAATGTTAATATTGATATGAGCAGCTTCTTATATAAAGGCCATTAGTGATGGGAGTTTTAAAAGTCCAGATATCTATTTTCTATCTTATAAAGGGTTCATAGAGAGAGGGAGAGGAAAACTTTGCTTCTAAAGTATATAGTAGGCAAGATACTACAAAGATTTAAGTTAAGAGTGAGCCATTTCATATTTTATGATATTTAAAAAGCACTCTATGAATAATGCCTTCCTAGAATTAAAATTGTTCCATTACTAAAATCTCAACTTAGCAAATCGAGAATTATGTCTCTTTAGTAAGACAAATACGTTCAACGAAGCATTTCAAGACTTTGACTAAACTTCGGCTTAAATGAATTGCTGGAGGTGAATTGAATTTAGATTCTCTACATTATTTATTATTCGCATTTCCTTTTTTGCCGACGAGATGCATCTCAATATCTCAAAAAATAGAGATCTAAATATGTATTGGAAATTAAAGAACGAATTTATAAAAAAGCCTTTATTTCTTTCTTCATTAAATTTTTCAATCCTTTCTAGTTGTAACGAGTTTTGTGTTGAATGGAAAACATCCAAACGTACAAGATCATGTTACCATTTTTATATGTGTTAACTAACGCATTCTTCATTAAGCTTTGCAAAGTATAGAAGGAAACGAATATCTCGTTAATATAATGAAAATCTGTTTCGAAAGATCCTTAATGGAAAGTTAAACATAAAGTAGAGATCTAGTTGTTCAAAAATTAAATGAAACTTAATCATTTAGAGACAAGTGAGAGAAATTTACATTCTATAAACACTCCCATTGGATAGGCAGTTCAAGTTAATAATTTTTAACATCGAGTAAATTAATGCAACACACTTTTATAACAGTCTAAGATATATCTATGTTATCGGCGGTTAAGATAATTTGCTCATTGAAATTCAAGAAATACTTAAATTAACTGTAACAAGCATATTCTGTAATCAAGAGTATAGTCAAAAGCGAATAGACATTTAAATCAATGCAGTTTAAAAGAATTACATCTCTTTCAAGAGAGTGAAAAAGGAATAACAAAAGGCTTATTTCCGCTCTCAATGTTAATATTGATATGAGCAGCTTCTTATATAAAGGCCATTAGTGATGGGAGTTTTAAAAGTCCAGATATCTATTTTCTATCTTATAAAGGGTTCATAGAGAGAGGGAGAGGAAAACTTTGCTCCAAAAGTATATAGTAGGCAAAATACTACAAAGATTCAAGTTAAGAGTGAGCCATTTCATATTATATGATATTTAAAAAGCACTCTATAAATAATGCCTTCCTAGAATTAAAATTGTTCCATTACTAAAATCTCAACTTAGCAAATCGAGAATTATGTCTCTTTAGTAAGACAAATACGTTCAACGAAGCATTTCAAGACTTTGACTAAAGTTTCGGCTAAAATGAATTGCTGGAGGATAATAAAATTTAGATTCTCTACATTATTTATTCTTCGCATTTCCTTTTTTGCCGACGAGATGCATCTCAATTATCTCAAAAAATAGATCTAAATATGTATTGGAAATTAAAGAACGAATTTATAAAAGCCTTTATTTCTTTCTTCATTAAATTTTTCAATCCTTTCTAGTTGTAACGAGTTTTGTGTTGAATGGAAAACATCCAAACGTACAAGATCATGTTACCATTTTTATATGTGTTAACTAACGCATTCTTCATTAAGCTTTGCAAAGTATAGAAGGAAACGAATATCTCGTTAATATAATGAAAATCTGTTTCGAAAGATCCTTAATGGAAAGTTAAACATAAAGTAGAGATCTAGTTGTTCAAAAAATTAAATGAAACTTAATCATTTAGAGACAAGTGAGAGAAATTTACATTCTATAAACACTCCCATTGGATAGGCAGTTCAAGTTAATAATTTTTAACATCGAGTAAATTAATGCAACACACTTTTATAACAGTCTAAGATATATCTATGTTATCGGCGGTTAAGATAATTTGCTCATTGAAATTCAAGAAATACTTAAATTAACTGTAACAAGCATATTCTGTAATCAAGAGTATAGTCAAAAGCGAATAGACATTTAAATCAATGCAGTTTAAAAGAATTACATCTCTTTCAAGAGAGTGAAAAAGGAATAACTAGAAAGCCTTATATCCGCTCTCCATGTTAATATTGATATGAGCAGCTTCTTATATAAAGGCCATTAGTGATGGGAGTTTTAAAAGTCCAGATATCTATTTTCTATCTTATAAAGGGTTCATAGAGAGAGGGAGAGGAAAACTTTGCTTCTAAAGTATATAGTAGGCAAGATACTACAAAGATTTAAGTTAAGAGTGAGCCATTTCATATTTTATGATATTTAAAAAGCACTCTATAAATAATGCATTCATAGAATTCAAGTTGTTCCATTACTAAAATCTCAACTTAGCAAATCGAGGATTATGTCTCTTTAGTAAGACGAATACTTTCAAACGAAGCATTTCAAGCCTTTGACTAAGTTTCGGCTAAAATGAATTGCTGGAGGATAATAAAATTTAGATTCTCTACATTATTTATTCTTCGCATTTCCTTTTTTGCCGACGAGATGCATCTCAATTATCTCAAAAAATAGATCTAAATATGTATTGGAAATTAAAGAACGAATTTATAAAAGCCTTTATTTCTTTCTTCATTAAATTTTTCAATCCTTTCTAGTTGTAACGAGTTTTGTGTTGAAAGGAAAACAACCAAACATACAAGATCATGTTGCCATTTTTATATGTGTTAACTAACGCATTTTTAATTAAGCTTTGCAAAGTATAGAAGAAAACGAATATCTCGTTAATAAAATGAAAATCTGTTCGAAAGATCCTTAATGGAAAGTTAAACATAAAGTAGAGATCTAGTTGTTCAAAATATTAAATGAAACTTAATCATTTAGAGACAAGTGAGAGAAATTTACATTCTATAAATAATCCCATTGGATAGGCAGTTCAAGTTAATAATTTTTAACATCGAGTAAATTAATGCAACACACTTTTATAACAGTCTAAGATATATCTATGCTATCGGCGGTTAAGATAATTTGCTCATTGAAATTCAAGAAATACTTAAATAAACTGTAACAAGCATATTCTGTAATCAAGAGTATAGTCAAAAGCGAATAGACATTTAAATCAATGCAGTTTAAAAGAATTACGTCTCTTTCAAGAGAGTGAAAAAGGAATAACGAAAAGGCTTATTTCCGCTCTCAATGTTAATATTGATATGAGCAGCTTCTTATATAAAGGCCATTAGTGATGGGAGTTTTAAAAGTCCAGATATCTATTTTCTATCTTATAAAGGGTTCATAGAGAGAGGGAGAGGAAAACTTTGCTTCTAAAGTATATAGTAGGCAAGATACTACAAAGATTTAAGTTAAGAGTGAGCCATTTCATATTTTATGATATTTAAAAAGCACTCTATAAATAATGCATTCATAGAATTCAAGTTGTTCCATTACTAAAATCTCAACTTAGCAAATCGAGGATTATGTCTCTTTAGTAAGACGAATACTTTCAACGAAAGCATTTCAAGCCTTTGACTAAGTTTCGGCTAAAATGAATTGCTGGAGGTTAATAAAATTTAGATTCTCTACATTATTTATTCTTCGCATTTCCTTTTTGCCGACGAGATGCATCTCAATTATCTCAAAAAATAGAGATCTAAATATGTATTGGAAATTAAAGAACGAATTTATAAAAGCCTTTATTTCTTTCTTCATTAAATTTTTCAATCCTTTCTAGTTGTAACGAGTTTTGTGTTGAATGGAAAACATCCAAACGTACAAGATCATGTTGCCATTTTAATATGTGTTAATTAACGCATTCTTCATTAAGCTTTGCAAAGTATAGAAGGAAACGAATATCTCGTTAATATAATGAAAATCTGTTTTGAAAGATCCTTAATGGAAAGTTAAACTTAAAGTAGAGATCTAGTTGTTCAAAATATTAAATGAAACTTAATCATCTAGATTCTAGTGAGAGAAATTTACATTCTATAAACAATCCCATTCGATAGGCAACTCAAGTTAATAATTTTTAACTTCGAGTAAATTAATGCAAC